>BQNB010025586.1:0-14973 GCA_026074375.1 Tanacetum coccineum | reverse complement strand
AAATGCCAAAAGAATAGAAAATGTGTGCTTTTGTGTCCAATTGTGCAGGAAAGGATTGAAAAGACAAAAAGAAGCAAAAACGATCAAAAACCGACAAGAAACGGGAAAAAGACAAAGAGTCAAGAGCAAGAGTGAGAAATCAGCCAGAGATCACAGCCGGATCAGCCCGACACAGTCAAAGAAAGAAATGAAGAAAGTCAAAGACCCAAGATAAAGTCAAAGGGCCATTATTGACAAGTCTTCAAAGTCTAAAGAGCTCATTTGAAGTTTTGAAGTATCAAGGGTTAAAGTTGTTAAAGGTGCAAAGTTGTTTTGTAAAGAGAAAGAAGAAGAAAACAACCACAAGGACTGAAGTTGTCAAAACCAAACCTTCCTTTAACACTACAATTTGGGCGGTGAAAGACAAGGGCTAGTTGTGTCAACTCTCTAAACTTTCAAACAATAAGCCGCTTAATTCGCAACTACCCAACAACCTACAACTGAAATTCCCGCCAATTTCCCACACAACCCAAGCCCGGTTTTTCCCACACCCCGCTCCCTTTTCTCTTATAAAACTCATTCATACTCCTTCACCAATCAACAACCAACACGTGGCAGCACATGATTGGCCAGGCCACCTCACTAAATTGATCAAACGGCTTATATTCACTTACAAATGATCAACGGATGAGATTGAATGGACCATTCTAGAAAACCTTCCCTCTCTTCACTACTCCTCTATAAATAGAAGGCTAGGACTTCATTTTTCTGTTGTTGATTTTGTTTTTAAACATTTTACTTTGTAATTTTCATTTTTAAGCAATTTAAACCGTACTTTAAGCAATTAAGCTCTTGTACTATTGTACTCTTTGGCTACTTTGATTTCATATTCAAGTCGAATTTAGCAAATAAGCTCTTAATAAGCTCATTTGAGCTTATTAATTCTCATAAGCTCAATATTAGTTAAACTTTGTTCATTAAGCTTTCATTTACTTATTTTTACCTACTCACATTAAAAACATGATCACTTGAATATATTTGAGTTCATTTTGGGAAGCAAAGAGCTAATAAGCTCAAATTTCAGCTTATTGAGTTTTAAGCCTTGGTTTAGTTCATTTTTGAGGCTTAAAGGAGAAATAAGCTAAAATTTAGCTTATTGAGGTCTAGAGGCTAGGGAGCCATTTAGGTGCTTAATTTGAGGTCACTCACTCTACAAGAGTGACCTTTGGTGCTGAGACTACAAAATTTCAGGTTTTATCTTTAAAATTCAGTTTAGCTCAATCATAGCTTAACTCAATTAGCTTATTTTCTTATCTTTCTTTGTTTCTAATCATATTTAGACTTGTTGAGATAGATTTAATATGCATATGAGTTAAATTTTGTAGCTATTATTCATCTAAACTTCATTTCTGTCACAATTAGTATAGAAGCTTAATAGAGAAACTAGCTTATTACTTAACATAAGCTTAGCTTTTAAGTGTTTAAATAGGTTAAATAGTTTAGATATAATAGAAGTAGATAAAAATAATAAGCTGTTTTAGTTGAAAAATAGGATTTAAAGCTCAATTAGTGTGACAGCTTATAGATAAAGGAGTGTTTGGATTATGCTTACTTTGACTCCTAAAGTCAACCATCCTTTGTCAAAACTTGTCAACAAGTTGAGTTAGGTTAAATCACTAAGTTTAGATCAACTTTTAGAAATTAGTGAGTGAGATTACAAAAATTAGAGCTTAAATAGTTTTGTTTGCACCAGGGCATTATTTCAGTCATTAGAATTTTAGAAGTTAGGATGTTAAAAGTATTTTAGAGTTCAAGTTTGTTTAGTGTTCACTTAAGTTCATTCTAGTGAAAGTGTAGGATCTAAAAGTTTAGTTTGAATCTGAATTTCTTGCCAATTGCACCAGCAGCAAAACACATCAGCAAGTGCACAACATACCAGCATAGTTTTGGCTATTTTTCACTTTGAAGTTTCTCAGTTTTCTTGAGAAGTTTTATAAATTCCTTTACCTAAGTAGAATTTAGATTACTAGTATAGCTTATCTCCTCAGTTTCAGCATCTAGAGTTTAAGAATAAGCTTCTTAGCTTACTTGAAAAAAAGCTCTAATTCAGTCTTACTAGAACTAGCACTTTCTCATGTCAATTTTCTTTCTAAAGTTGTTAACACTAGGTAAATTTTAATGGAAATCCTTTTCATACACATCTTAAGCTAGAATAATCATCTTTTAGTTTTAATTTTCATCAAGTAATAAGCTCTTTATAAGCAAAAATCCAAAAAGTTTAGTTAACTAGTACTTTCTGTGACAGGATCTTTCAGCTTATTTTTCAGCTTATTCTTTCGTTAAAAGTTCAATTTGCTTTTATTAAAGTTGTTAGGATTAAGCTGTTGAGTAACTTTGTAGTTTTAAGTTTTGTCTAAAAATCACTTTTTCATTAAGCAAAATAAGCTGAAATCGCGGGGTCTGTTTGGTATTTTTCTTAAAGTTTAGGGTTGGCCGTTTTCTCTATAGTGTAAATTTTTAAAACTTCGCCCGCCTACCCTTATCTTTCCTTTATTTCACATTCTACCCTGTCTTTCTTATTAAATAAAATAGTTTTAATATTTTAGTTTTTAGTTTTATAAATTTAGGGTTTAGTTTTTAATTGAATAAATTAGGGTTCAATTAGGTTTTAAATACCTAGATGAGATGGGTGCAATCATGTGATGAGGTTTTGCAACAGCAGATTCTCTTCCCTTAGGAAAATAATGTGGAGTGACTGGTTTTGTAAAATTGCTATTCACATCAACTTGGGAGGCAAACCATCGTTTTGAAAGTCTAGGTCGTTCAGACTTAAATGCAGTCGATTGTCTAGCAACTGAATGGTTTCTATGTTGATGTATAACCGGTTTCCCCAAGATTGATGGTTTTGCAAACTTAGTATTCAGTGACTGAGGGGAGGCAAAGTAAAGAGACTGAGGAGCTAAATGTGACACATGATACAAAGGTTTTAGAAAAGGGAGGAAGCAATGAAGAACCAGTTAATGTTGCTAGTAATATAGGAGTTAGTACTACTTTTAACATTAGTACTGCCAGCAGACCAGAAGTCAGTACTGCTACTCCAATGACTCCTCCTACTACAACAAGTGTCTTTGAAGATGAAGATATTTTTCTTGCTGATGCTTTGGTAATGTTAAGTGATAAGGCAAAGCTTAAAGGAGTTGAAATCAAATAAATGAAAGATGCTGAAAGACCTGCAAGATCAGTTTTGACCTTAAACCCACTTCTAAAAATTGATCTTAAAGACAAAGGCAAAGGGGTTCTTGAGGAAGAACCTAAACCAGTAAAAGTAAAATCAAAGGATCAAGGTGAAGCACAAATTGAGAGAGATGCTGAAATAGCATTAAAGGTTCACGCAGAACTTGATGAAGAAGCTAGATTGGAGAGACAGAGACAAGAGCAAGCATCTATGAACTACATTGCAAGTTTGTATGATGAAGTTCAAGCAAGAATAGATGCTGATCATGAATTAGCTGTCAGATGGACTCAAGAAGAACAGGAAAAGTACATTGTGGATGAAAGAGCCAAGTTAGTTGCAGAGTATTTTGAAAATAGGAAGAAGCAGTTGGCTGAAGAAAGAGCAGTTTCAATCAGGAATAAACCTCCAACAAGATCTTAACTGAGAAGCCTAATGATGACCTACCTTAAGCATATAGGTAGATATAAACATGCTCAGCTAAACAAAAAGACTCTTGAAGAGATTCAGGTCTTATACATCAAGGAACATGAAAGAATTACAGACTTTGTTCCTATTGGGTCTGAGAGGGATGAAAGAATGATTGAGAAAATGCATAAGAAAGCAGCTGGTGTACATGAGGAGAAGGTTCTTGAAGAACCTGACAGTACTAAAGTTGAAGTTAAGCAAGAAGGAAATAAAGAGAGTACCAGAAAAAGACTAGGCAGAAGACTTAAGATGAAACCAACAAAGAAGTCTAGAATGCAAAAGACAGACTCTGATCTTGAAGAAGAAGAGCATCTAAATACTTTTTTGATGCTAGTTCCAGATGAAGAAGGAATAATAGATTATGAAGTTTTGGAGAAGAGATTTCCAATCATTATCTGGGAATCAAAATTCTATCATCTTGACAGACATGGAGCAGAGTGCATCTACTACAGGATCTTTAGATCTGATGAAAGTTTTAGATGGATTAAAACTTTTTTTGAGATGGTAACAATGTTTGATAGGCTAGATCTTGAGGAGTTATATAACCTGGTGATGCAAAGGTTTGAATCAACTACTCCAGAAGGTGTTGATCTAGTTCTTTGAGGAGATTTAAGGATAATGTTTAATGCAAATGCTGAAGATGATATTTGGAAGAATCAAGAGGAATGGATTCTTAGGAGTTAGAATTTCTATTAGAATTGTGGGGTACATACTTTGATACTGGAAGATGGTACTGAGATTCATATGCTTGCAGAAAGAAAATATCCACTCACAAAAGAAACACTTGAGAGGATGTTGTCTTTGAAGTTGATTGCTGAGTCTACCAGTGAAAGTGCTTATAATCTGCTTAGGTTCATTCAAAAGCAGATTGATGAATATAAAAGCTATGATGGAAGAGATAAGGATCTTTAAGTGTTAGTTTCATTACCACACAAAAAATGGTCATCAGTTCACCATGTCTAACAGACATCAAGAACTGGCTAGTCCAGAGCAAATGACTTCTGGTAAAGACTTCTCAAATTCGTTAATGGCTGATAGTTTACGAAAAACTATATGGTTCTCAACTCACCATGCTTACAGTAAAGAGTTGGCTAGTCTAAAGCAAACGGCTATTGGTAAAGACATCTTAAATTCGTTGATAGTTGATAGTTTACTCAAAAATATATGGTTATCAATGCACCATGTTATTGCAATGAAGCATTGGCTATTCCAGAGCAAACGGCTACTGGTAAAGAAATATCAAATCCGTTTATGGCTGGTAGTTTGCCAAAAACTATAAGGCCAACTTAGTTGGATTGATGTGTTGCTGAGTTGCTGAGATATTGTGATGATGATAAAGACTAGAAGCTAAAGAATTTCAAGTTTACAAAGTAACAAAAGAGTTCAAATTCATCAAAGAGCAGATTAAAGAGTAGTAGTGTGTTTGGATACATCCTCCTAGTGTTCAAGAAGCTGAAACTGAAGAAACATGAAGGTTAACAAGTGAACATCATGTTTAGGGGAGGATTGTTGGGTTTCAGAAGTTTTTACAACTTAGTGCTGCTACTTATACAAGTTACTACTGCTAGTTCTACTTAGTGCTGCTGGTGAAGAATGCTAAGGATTTAAGAAAATAGACTACGTAGTTAGTACTATTAGTTATAAATAGTTAGTACTGCCAGTATATATGTTAATACTGGTAGCAGAGTTAGTATGATTAGTAGTAAGTTAGTACTGCTAGCATATATAGATAGTACTGCTTAAGTGATATGCATGAGATATATTAGGAATAGATATGCATGATCACTTAACGCGTTTTGTAAGCCCATTAGGGTTTCCTTAGTGTATAAAAGGAACCCTACGGCACTAGTTAGATATACAAGTTTTCACAAATATTCATAGTTAGTAATCTATAACCTAGTAGATTAATAGTAATCAAATTTATGTTTTATTGTTCTTCTTAGCAGTATAAGTTAGTTTCCGCATAACTTATATTGTTCATAGTCATTGTTTCTCTTGTAGTTAGTTTGGATCTATCCAGATTAGCTACCACCCTTAACAGGCTAGAAAGATCTATTCAGACTGGGATCAACACTCGTTTTTGGTGATATGAATCTATATGCCTTAGGACCTCCTTTTATACACCAAGGAGTCCTAGTCGATTTACAATATATTCCTAAGACTTAGAATATTCTCTATGATCTATTCTATAAATAACTAATACTTATCACATAAGTAATCTTGATCTCCAAACAATCTTTATCCTTTCGTATATCTTTATCCTTTCTCTGACAGTAGAAACTCTTTCAGCAGTCTTAATCTTTGAGCAGTAGTAACTTATACACCAGCAACATTAACTGAGCACAAGCAGTAGTAACTACTTAGAATATTTTCTTCAATCTTCACCAGCAGTACTAACTTTATACTAGCTGTACTGAATTTATACTAGCAGTACTAATATATACTAACAGTAGTAACTGTGAACTAGCAGTACTAACTTTAGCTTAGCAGCAGTAACACAAACCTGAGCAACAGTAACTCTAGGATCATTAAGAAGTCTTTTAATCCCAACAATTACCATAAGAGAAAACTTAATCAAGCTAAAGCTCATTACTCGTCTAATGTGCCTCATGAAGAAGGAACCTACCATACTTTTGAAGAACTAATTTTGACGTTTTGATGGCTCTTAGAATTGCTTACAACACTATACTTAGAACTAAGTTTATCAAAACCTATTTACTAAACTATTTAGCAGACATGTAATTACTTCAGCGAAAGAATAAGTACATAAGCTAGAAAAATATGAACATATTAATTAGGGAATAAAAGTTGATAATTCATAAAGCTAAATAAAGTCCCTTTAAGGCTTCATTTGGACCAGCTCATGTATAGCGAGCTATCAAAATGGAAACCATTCTTCATGTTACTTGTTTGCATTTCTTAGGAACTTTGGATATAGGTTAGCCCACTAATTTGACCACATTGACCCGGGAAACCCATTACCAACCTGCCTTTGTAACCCGTACCAAGTCCAGCCTAAAGCATTCTACGTAACATGGTTCCTTCAGTGCGACCTAAAGAGAAAAAATCCCACAAAAATAGTGTGCAAGTTGGACATTCTAGACTAATTTTGTGTTTATTTTCATAATTAAATTGTGATGAGTTTATCTTAAGTTGTGTTATTTATTTATATATGTTGATACTAACTAATATTGTGTCAATTTACCTGGGTGTTTATGGGGAGAATGTGTCCTTTATGTATCCTGGTTACGGTTACACACCATATGCTTCGTACTCACCTGCTGATTTACTAGTGGCAACACCGGGTCAAGATGGTCAGCTCTATGGAAAACAACATTACCAATACCCAAGTTATATCCAACCAATGAACCAAACCACCAAATTGGTCTCTTGAAAAACTACACCATAAAGAAACTTTTATTTTGTCAGAAAAGATAACCAATTTACTCACTACGATGTGTGATCAAATCAGACCCACAAAACAGATGGTGGAAATGAGCTATATTAATTAATGAAAAGTTTGTAGTAAACCTGAAGAAGTTCATCTTCCCATGCTCCTTGTTTGTCTCGAGATTCTCCCACTTCAACGAAACGTCCGTTACATGAAACAAAACGTCAAAGACGTATTCACTTTGACCATTTAAAAATTTTCAATTGTCCTTATATGGGTTTGATTCACTTGAGATCAATTTGTCATTACGGTAATCATTCGATATAAGAAGCCATATTTTGATAAACTTGAAAAATATTTTTTAAATATAGCAGAATGTAGTTTGTTAATAGAATAGATGATATTTACTTGCATCATTTAGCTTATTTATTCCTTTTGTAGCCTACTAATACTCACATGGGACCAACAATAACATCTAGATGTGGCAAAATGAGCAAATTGGATAACGGGGCAAAATGGGTAAATTTGGTATACGCGTCTAAACAGGTTGGGTTTACTCGAATGAACTTTTTGTCCAAAAATATTAGTGATGATCTCAAACACAACAATAACATGAGTGAAAACAAAAAATAATCGACCCGAACCAACCCCGATAATGCCTTATAAGGTTAGGTTGGTACGGGTTAAAAGATGATATTTACTTGCATCATTTAGCTTATTTATCCCTTTTGTAGCCTACTAATACTCAACTGGTAAGGCGCTTAAATTTTAATTAATAATTAAGAATTTTGGTGTTTGTACCTCGAGCTTTGTAGGCTTTTTCATGATCATTCCCATAAAAGAACTCACCAACATCATGATTGACCATAGTGATGTATTAGGGCATCCACTATGGTGGATCTTTTAAAAGGTTTATAAACTTGTCACCTCTTACAATGTCATTAATATATAAATTATGAATCTATTCTAACTATGGATAAAACTTTTGAGGTTTATAAATTGTTCAAACATAATTAAATACTAGTATGGTACATTAATTCTTGGACCTCTCCAAAATCCTAGACCTTTTCATGCCACCTAGATATGAAATGGTTCCTCACTATGGTAAAAAAATTCTTTGACCTCTTCATAAGTTTTTAGACCTATTCTTGAAACACCATAGTAGATGCTCTTAGACTCTAAAATCAATAAGCAGCCAAAAAAATTAGAGAAATCAAATTATAGACGCAAATGTTTTTTAGTAAGAACTATTCGCATAAAAACAGATAATTAAATAATTATATTTAATTCATGATATACGTATATTGTACCTGGAGGTTATTCGTCTTCATAGTAACATAGGCAGCGCCAATATCATTAGTAAAAACGCCAGCTGAATTAAATGTAGGTACAGTTTCTGAAACTTTAAACTACATTGGCCAAAAAATGAGTCCCGCTAATAAGCTATTTGGAAAATTAGTTATGTGTGATAAGTCATCTAACAAATAAAAGTTACCTTAAGGCAAAAGCGTGTTATAACAAAGTACTCTTTTAGTGGATGCTCAATACCTGGAATAAAATAACATAAACAACAAATAAATGAACAAAAAACAAACAAAAGAAATGTATTTATGTGATTTATGGTGGCCTTTTCAAAACATGCTTATTGCATAACAAATCACATATTCAAATTCAGTTTTCGGTGCGGTTTCATTTGTTAGCTAATTTACCCATTCGATTTTTAAAAATAATTGAATCATATCTTTCAAAAAAATTGAATAGACATTCAAAATAAAATAACATAAACAACAAATAAATGAACAAAAAAACAAACAAAACAAATGTATTTATGTGATTCACGGTGGCCTTTTCAAAACATGCTTATTGCATAACAAATCACATATTCAAAATTCAGTTTTCGGTGCGGTTCCATTTGTTAGCTAATTTACCCATTTGATTTCTAAAAATAAGTGAATCATATCTTTCAAAAAATTGAATGGACATTCAATACCTGGAATAAAATAACATAAACAACAAATAAATGAAAAAAAACAAACAAAACAAAATGTATTTATGTGATTCAGGGTGGCCTTTTCAAAACTTGCTTATTGCATAACAAATCACATATTCAAATTCAGTTTTCGGTGCAGTTCCATTTGTTAGCTAATTTACCCATTCGATTTTTAAAAATAATTGAATCATATCTTTCAAAATATTGAATAGACATTCAATACCTGGAATAAAATAACATAAACAACAAATAAATGAACAAAAAAACAAACAAAACAAATCTATTTATGTGATTCACTATGGCCTTTTCAAAACATGCTTATTGCATAACAAATCACATATTCAAATTCAGTTTTCGGTGCGGTTCTATTTGTTAGCTAATTTTCCCATTAGATTTTTAAAAATAATTGAATCATACCTTTCAAAAAATTGAATAGACATGTTAGGGGATTGAAAAAAAAAGATTATTTGTTCTTATCAAAATTGAAAATTGTTACAAAAGTAAAAGATACTTACTTTGAATATAAATCCGGATCGTAGCTCCAAAACTACATGATGGAGGTGCGGGTTTAGGGTATTCAGATCATAAAAAACCTCTTGTAATTTTATAAAATACTGGGTTAAGGTTTAGGATGAGGGAGGAAGGAGGAAGGTGTGTTTTCAATCCTGTTTGTTATGGTTTAACATATCAGGTCCAAATATTATGCTAGCAGATTTGACTAATTATTTTTAACCTTAAATAGATTTTTATTCAAAACATTTATGTAAAATTATCAAGTTAGACACTCTTAAATTTAAATTTAAGTATTCTTTTTGAGAAGTGTATTGAGCATCTTTTTCAAGTGTTGTATATTGGTATATATAAATAGATATCAATATAAATATTTAAATTAGTGTTTAATCACATGTGATTTCTCATGCAAGTTTTAACAACGAAGAAAAAATGATAAAAAACGTAAAAAAAACGCAAAAGAAAAAAACGAAATTTTTTTTGTCAAAGTATATCAAATTGCATATCTATAGAAAGATAATTAAATGCTTGTCGTGATGGTATAATTTTTTCGCTTAACGATTTACGGTTTAAAAGATATTAATATTAGAAAAAAAATATGAAAATGTGTTTTATTTTTAGTTTCATCATTTAAATCAAAATAGAAATAAATGATGAGAATTAATCCCTTTGTATTTAAATTAGCTTATAAATGTAATATTATGAGCTGCCATATGCTCACTCTTTGTGCGCGGACAAGGTTCTAAGTCTAGTTGTCTCAACAACCCATATTTATTTCTTCTGATACCTACATTGCAAAAATGAAAAAGTCTATTAACTGTGTAAGTACGATAATGTGTAAATTCTAACGTTCCACAACACCTCAAATATCTAGTTGTATAATTAGAACAAAGGAATTGAACTTCAGTGATAATTTCATAAAGACAATAGTGGTTGCCAACAACTGGTCGTGTTACATGATAGTTAACAGCTTATGTGATTCTAGATCTTCAATTTGTAAGTAACTAGCTTGGGAGCTACCACGTGCTCTTTATACATGAAAGCTAAGTGGCAAGTATCTTGTAATTCGTACGTGGGAGCTCATGCTAGGAGGGGCCGATGTATAATTCTGGTGGTGATGCTCCTACTGAAGTTGAGTTGGTTCCAAAAAATTCATGCCTGTTCAAAACCATATAAAACTACATATATTGTGGTTATAATTCATTCCGTTGGTAAGTGTCCCTATGAAATGTTGTCTACTCTGTCATTGTTATACTACCCATATTTCTAGTGGATGCTTGATCACGGATGCCCCGACAACCATGTTCTAAGATCAAGAACAACGGAAGCACCAAGTTAGGCGTGCAAGAGGACCCGACAAGGAGGTGTCCCTCATATTTAAGCATTAAAGAATGACCCATATAACAACACCTCATGTTAGCATCTTTTCACTATAAATTTTGTGTACTCTTATCTCTTTTCGATCAGGTGGTCCTATTTCTACGAATGTGCAAGTAACATCAATAATAATAAACCCGATTGACACGTCCTAAACCATTTAGAAGACACATCTTTTCGTAAATCCAAAATATGTGGTCCTACAATGAACATGACAACTCTATAGTTACTTCGATCTTCAAATATTTTATGCGGGATCACTTAATGAAATTCTCTTGTGCTATGAAGGTTCTATTTGTAAATTTCATATATTAGTGATTATAGGTTTTTAGTAGTATTATACAGGCTTACAATGTCTATTGTTTTCCTAACAAAGATAGCAATGGTTGTTCTTTAACACAATTTTGGTCTCTTATAGAAGAAAAAAAATCGTATTCCACTTGGATTGATTGGATTAACAACCCATTGATAGTTTGTGTTAGATGAGTTATTGGCCCAAGCCTGATTGTAGGCTTGTAGTCCATTAGATTTAGTTAGGGTTTTAATTAGGTTGCTTATTATTAAAGCTATGTATTTAATATAGATATATATGATATCTCATATGTAAGACATTCAATCAATAATAATAAATCTCTTTGGCATTAGATAACATATGTATTTATACTAAATACACAGCTTTAATAATAAACAACCTAATCAAAACCCTAAATCTAATGGACTACAAGCCCACAATCAGGCTTGGGCCAATGACTCGTCTAACACTTTGTACAGAATTCTTTGTAATATATTGAACTTCCCTGATCCATAACACTTTATAAAAACAATGTATAAAAGGTTTAAAGCAATAACACAAACATAACTTTTTCAACATATAATTCTTATTAGAATAAATAAGAGATTTATAAAGCGTTTTACGGATAAACATTTGAATGAATGACAATAAGATTTTGCTCTCTGATCAAACAAATTTAAACAAGATAAGAGACAATAACGAGTTTAAAGAGAGTAAATGCACTTTTTTAATGTGATATTAAATGTAAAAGAGATAATATTTACTCCTAAAACATTTCCTTTATATTACACACAAACGAAGATGTCACGTGGTTGTTGAGACATGCAAGGCACTTACTAGGAGAAGTACATCTTCCAATAAATGCTTTCATTTTAGAAAACATACTCCCTTTGTCTCAAAATTATAGTCCTCGTTTTCATTTTGGTAGTCCGAAAATAATATTCAACTCCTTGTCTCAACCAATCAAAAGAAAGTTTTAATAAACCTTGGATCTTGATTGGTGAACTACTGTGTGTAGATTTAGGTGTGTGTAGTGTGTGTGTTTTGAGAGATAAATTGTATAACTTGTCTTTTGATTAAATGAAATTGTTACACATAACCTTGACTTGCATCTTGTGATCAACACTTATAAAAAAATAATTTGCCTTCCCTATTTAAAGCCTAATAGGGAAGTAACTTTCATAACTTAACAAGTCTAGTCATTGTACTTTATACAAGTAGATTATTTCTTTATTTCTAACATTCTCTCCCTAAATGATCTACTTGGAAACTATCTTTATTTTGTTTTTGATGACGACTTCTTCCTTACGCTTGAAAACTTTATTTTAAAGTAGTATGTCATTTTCCTTTTCTTTGAAACTTGAAAACGCTTAGAATTCTTGCATGAAAGCTGAGGACGACCTTGTAGCACTTTCTATGTCTATTGAAGGTACCAACTCTACTTTCGAACTCAAAATCAGCATTCTCAAAAGCTATTCATATCTTGATCTTTATTTGCAACTTGAATATTTAAAAGCTTGTATGAAATCTTTATCTTTAAATCTTGATGAATCTTGATCTTGAAGGTAGATTTCAAACACATAATATTGCTGACGAAAGTTCTTGAACAATATGATAATCATTTGAGCATTTATTGTAGAAGACTTGAACACTTGAGTTTTTCCTTGAATCTTCATATTCCTTTTTGCTCCACCTCAATCACATATCACTTGAAGTAGTAAACTTGATTGCTGAAGACATTCTCAATATTGTTGAGAAGTAATTACATGCAAAGGTTGAATCGGCTATCTTGATCGATTTTTGAAGTTACAACTTATTCAAAACACTTGATGAAGTAACCTCAATCATGAATACGAATCATATCTTCTTAATCAAATTAATTTGACCATAATGATTTTCTTAACTCAATTCTTTACTAATATCTTCCCATAATTATCAACCAAAAACGATTTGTCCCATAATATCTCTAAATTCCTCTTATATATTCTTCCTTTTTTATACTTGGGTGTATATCTTAATTTCTTCCAAATTCTATGCTTATATCTTTTCTCCCCCATATTTGGTAAATTCTAAGGTTATATATTCTCCCCCTCATGATGATTATGCTTTATCAAAAGCATCATGACCATATAAGCTTCCAAAATAAGCTCCGGGTTGAAAATCACTTGAATAATATCCTTTAAAATCGTGAAATTGAAATCAAAAATCATAACATTTCTCAATTCTTTGAAAATCAAACAATCTCCATTTATCATCAAACATATTCTCCCAAAATAACCCATAAGCTCCCTTAAACTAACAACCTTGATTGCTATCATTCCCGTGAAGGTTGAAAGATAACTTTTGTTGTCATAGAACTCGTTGAAGATCTCATGCTTGTGAAAGGGAGAGATGTTGTTGTTGTAAGTTATAGAAGTTGAACGAATATATAATATAAAAGTAAGAACCATCTTCCACATCAACCGTGTAGTCCATGTGTCGCAAGATCATGCTTTGAAAATTTTCGGTAAATGTTATTTGAAAAATATGATCAAATCAATATCTTGATGACAAGGATGCGGAAATATAACCATAAAATCCAAAGAAGCATTAATCTCATGACTTTGGGTAGAAAAACTATTCAATGTTAAAAACAAAGAAATTTCATTTTGAGTTTTCAAAAACAAATTTCAAAGAAACACATAACACCTAGATCACATAGATTACTAGATATACTTATTTGAACCATTAAGCATTTATTTTCAAATGAGTGACCTACGTTTAACGTTGCATTGATGTTAGCACTGGTAGGATTTCCATTCAATCATTGTAAATTATAGTATCACTCTTGAATGTTCCGGCATTGTCACAAAGACATGCAATGTCACAAAGACATATATCATTGTACCTTTTTGTATCATTGATGTTTGATACAAACATACTTTTATGTGGTAAAGATATTTCATTAAATATCAATTTGGCTCTACACTCTTGTGCACTTTTAGTAGGCAAGGACTAGAGCAGAATGTCATTTATTTAATACCAACATTCTCATAATGAGAAGTCGATAGATTATGCGTTAAATCTCCGTGAGAATGAAAAAAAATACTTTTTTAGAAGTACTTGAGTGGCTAGGAGGGGTTGTGCATTTGCATCACGTAGTCCATGATGTCTACTTAAATACCAGAAATCAACATATGAAATCCGATAACATAGGAATTGACCTGGTTTCTATCCTAGTTTAGGAGAAACACCCTTCGTCTTTTTCGTATAAGCCTCTCACTTTTCAACTCCGACCTTTGTCTTTGCTTATCATTTGATTCTTCTTCATCATATTCTTGTCACTTATGACATCTTTATCATTTTTCATTCATTATTTTTCATTCAAAGCTTTATCTCTTAAGTCCTTTTGGAATTCAAAACATATAGATTTTCACCACAAACTCCATCACCAAGACCTAACTTTCCTAAATTAGAAGGAGACTCCGGGGTAGATCAATTCCGGTTCTAGAAGATAATAGAAGTATTTGAGAGTAACTAAATCACTCCGTTCAACTCAATCAACATACGCTAAGATTATTCTTTTAGAAAGAATGTTTGTGATAACCAAGATGAAAATATAAAATATTATGAAGAGATTTCGATAATATCAAGAGATCTTAGAACAAGCACACTGTTTTCGTATGCGGTGACATTTCTTTTCTTGCATACTTTTCTCTTTTTCTTTTCATGTGATGTTCTTTCTTTTGAAGCAC
>BQNB010025585.1:18887-59493 GCA_026074375.1 Tanacetum coccineum | reverse complement strand
AAGGGAACCTAGTTAAGGCATAGGGATATCTAAACTAAATAGGCAAGCTAAAACTAGAATAAGCTATAAGGATTGAGCCAATAAAGCCAAAAGACTAAAATAAGCCACATGCCTAATTCTGAGTTTAAAACAGATAAAATGGCACTTTTGGCTTAAAGTTAAGCAATCTAGAGGGGGAAATAAGGCTTAAGGCTACTAGGACTTATCAATGGACCTAAGGGCAATCTAAAAAGCTAAAAATAACTAAGGGCTTAAGGACAAATAAGCTAGAAAAGTAGGCTTGAGGATGAGCCCCTAGCACCAGGGCAAGTAAACTAAAAAAAAGGCTTAACTTAACAGCTTAGAATAAGCTGTCAAATAAGCTCAAATTGAAAAATAAATGGAAAACAGATTAAAAGGGGCTTATGAAGAGCTTATATTCAAAATTTCATTTGCTAAAAACAATTTAAACCTGCTGGTTTTTGTTCTTGAAAAAGAGCTTTTTCTTTTAAAAGGTGACACCAAATTGTTGGCAGTTTTGTCTTAGGTAATCAAATGACTCAAAACACTTTTAAAAACTTGTTTAGACACTCAAATAAGGATTCAAAACAAATATATTAAAGGACTTTACACATCTTAATCAAATAAGCTGTGTAAAGTATCTTTTAACTTAACAAATTTTTAGCTAACTTGAACACAACTTAAAACTTTACTTTTTTGCTTACAACAAACAGAAAACAAGCTTAAATGAGCTTAATGTACTTAGCCAAAGATGGCCAAGTGACACCAACCCATGACATTAACATTTTGACCCATTTTAGGCTTGTACCAAACACCCCTTTATAATTTTAAAAACGGATTTTAATAGTATAAAGACTAGTTTAAGAACAGGTTTTTAAAGGCAAGCATTAAACAAGCATAGTTAAGCATTAAAGGGTAAGAGGCAAAAGCAAATAAGCACAATAAGACATACATAAGCTAAAAATAAGCTGTGCTACAGTAACTTTTAAGGAAAAATTAAAAAAAAGAGTATACCTTTGATCCTTGCTCAAAACAGGATTATGTGAAACCTAAATAAGCTCTAACCTACCCTTAGCTTATAAACAAGCTTAACTAAGAACCCAATGAGCCATCCATTTTTGCCCATTCATCCATTTGCTATCAAATAGTAACTTTTTTCCTTTTTAATTTTCTTTAAATTTTTGTATCAAAGTTTTAAAACAGATTATAAAGAGCTTATATAAGAACTTAGAAGTGAGCTTAAAGGAAACAAGAACTTGGAACACAATTTAAGAGATAAACTGAATTTTCATTGAAAAAATACAAGTACATAAAAGGTAAATTAAGTTAAAAACTAAAACTGAGCTAAAACTAACTCCTTTGCCTCAAGGGCTTACAAAATATTTTATATCCAAATAAGCTAGGGTTTGGTCTTGTCTTCTTATCTTCACTGGTGTGCTTCTTTGTAGACACAAAACAGCTCTTTGTGCTTGTTGTGAGTGTGTAAACACAAGTCTAATCCTGGCCCTTGGTTATGCTTGCTGCCCACACAAATTGATCTCAACTCTTCATTATCATTGGCCAATGGTATTCCACAGGATTGCCAGCGTGTTCATTGACCCATGTGGGTGTGGGGTGAGGGAGAGTGATGGGTTTGGAGGGACATGGGGAGGTCAACGAGGTGGAAAGGGACAGGTTTGGGGTTTTATAAGTTTGGCGGGAAATGAGTTGGGGGAGATGTACAGTATTTCAAAACGGGGTGAGGGTTTGGGGCTTTTGTCACAAATGGTCCTCCAAGTATATACTTGTCTTTGCAATTTCAGTCCTTGTGTTAATTATCGTTTGGAATTTTGGCAGAAACACCCCCTCAGGGATATAAGTGTTATTGCAATTTTAGTCCATGTGGAGTACAAGTTTAGAGCCTTGGCAGGAACACCCCTTGTGGTATTTCTTTGGTGAAATGGCAGATTGGGTCCCTCACAAGCATTGTCTTTATTTCCTTCATTAAATAAGTTAGGGACTTGGCAATTTTGGCCCCTAAGCTTATTTTTCTTCACTTTTTGACTTTGGATTTGTCGGGGTTGACTTTGGTTGACTTTTTCACACTTGGGCTTTGTTTTGACTTTGTCTTTTCCACGCTTTTCCATTCCGTGTCTGGTTTTATCGTTTTGGCTTCGTTTTTCGTCCTTTTCTTAGATATCCGTTCATGCATAACACAATTAGCAAAACAAGCATATTTTTTGCATTTTAAGTCCGTTTTTGGTTATTTTAACTTGTTTTTAAAGGTAAAAGGTATGTGTAATTAAACACATACCAGTGATATGTGACATGATTAGTGATACAATATTCTTATTATTGGCTAGCTTTGGATAAGTTCATTCGATGATATTATTTCCGAATTTATAGTAGGATAAACAGTATTACTTATTCAGCAATTAACAACAACAACGCTGTGGATGAAATCAAATCCTTTTTGGAGTCAGGAACTCTTCTGAAAGATGCGAAGAGCATAAACGCAAAGCTAAGCCAATTTATCATTCAGAAATCCTCTTTATCAGGCATGTTCACTTTGAGTATATCTGCTTTTGTATAAGGTAGCTCTTATTAGGTCAACATAATTCTGCAGATGACTTAAGTATGTCACAACTTTATTTTTTTGTAACACGGCTACATATGTCCCGATAATACTATATCTACTTAGGATTCCATGTTTCATTCGGATGTTGGTGATTTTATATCTTATGCATGTCATTAATAGCTTTTCTTGGCTCATAATTTATTGTTACTCCATGGTTTCATAAACAAACGAGACATGGTGAGCCCACACATAATTTGGCTAAATGGTTATATACAAAAGGGTAACTCATGTAGAGTTAATAGAGGCAACACATGAACGTATCTGAACTGTGGAAATAAAATTTACTTGGTTAAGCGTCGAGAAACAAGTTTGTCAAGGTATGGCACGTAGATGACTCTCTGAGTTTCCACACAATTACATTGATGGTTGTTTCATGTGGAGATTCTAAGACCTCAACGTTCGTGCGAATTGGTCTCTTGGAACATCACTTGAATGAGACTCTGGGCTCATTAAACTTAGGAAATTAAAAGGTAGTTAATAGTTTACACAATGTAGAAGGTAAGGTTTAAGGAAAAGATCAAGTGCATAAACACTACAAAAAAAAGATTAAGGAACTTGAGACTAAAATTGAGTTCAAAACAGAATTACACTCTCAATTTGAAAAACAAATTTAGCATCTTTTCGAAAAGTTTATAGCAAAATAGAATTCAACAGCGAGCTCCGACAAAAGGTAGTAAATTTCACTAATTCTGTTCCATACGGTTGACATATGTACTCATCTCAAATGATATAATATACAGGTCAAGGAGCTTGAGAACAAGCTTATAGATTGACAAAAATGAGGGGCTTTAACATACCAACATAAGGTATTTGAATACATATTGATTGAATATATTACTTTTGTCAATGCATAATGTGTGGATACTGAAAACAGGTCAAGGACCTTTAAGACAACTGAAAGTCCAAGTGAAAGAGTCAAAGTCCTGCATCATGACCCTTTTAAGGTAAGGTTGTAAAAGGTTACAACTTAACAAGCAAAAAGGTTTTTATCCATGCCGATATTGCATCAGATGGGAAATAAATGTCGATTTTCTTTGCTGCTGTTGTTTCAGATTGAGGAATTTGAAAGGATCCTGAAAGAACAAACTTCTGATATAACCTCACTCCTGCTAAAGGTCTTTATTGAAGCTCTTTTAAGTTATCATATGGAGAGATTATAATGTCAAGTTCTCGAGTTATGATATGGTGTTGGATGCACTTTTGGTTACTAAACAAAATGCTTAATGCTTATCCAATTTTGTTAAATTTGTTTTCCCAGGGTTCATAGGGCTTTGAGTTTTTGATGGTCAAACTAATGCATTATATAGATTTGGAGGCGATATTGCTATTTGAGTCGTTGTTCTTTAACATCAACATTTCAGGTACTCTGTCAAACATTTAATAGAAAACTAGCTATGATGAACAAAATGATATGGTGAAGATTGGGTGAGAATATTTAACACTGGTGGTGAAATATATAACATTCAAAATTCATGGTCTGTTTTTTTGCTATATGAGGAGGATTATGAAGTATACATTTATTCACTCCATTTTTATTTTGCTATAGTGAATTATGGAGGACAAGCCTTGGTTGAGGAGATTAGTCGTCCATCCACTTCATATTTGAATAGACCTGCTTTTCCACACGGACAACTCTATGCATCCCTATCAAGGGTTAAAGAGCAAGAAGGGGTCTAAAAATGTTATGTTGCGACAAAGTTGACAACTATTGCAATTATACAACAAATGTTGTCTTTAAAGAAGTATTTCATCGATTATAAGTTTCTCTTAGTTCTTTACTTATTTTTCTTTTAAACAACACAATCAAGGTTAATTAGGTTGAGTCCAGATGATTTTCAAATGGTATACTATGTTTACTTTTTTTTCTCTCAATATTATGTCATTCGCCTTATTTATAATTAATCATTTTTGTACTACATTTTTATCTTTCATAATAGTAAGTCTTAAAGCTAGTCGCCCATTGAGCGGGCCTTGAAGCTAGTTAATTAATATTTTAGAGATCCATCGTTTTTTGCAAAAAAATTATATACTTTTAACTTTCTAATTGTATAACACATATAATATTTAATATTTGAATCTCTTAACTAATACAACCATAAGTATTTATATAAAACTCTCAAACATATATCAAGTTTTGCATTAAAAATACACATATTCACTTTTTCACCCATATATGAGACATAATTTATGAGCCTCTAAATCAATAGAGTTATTAATAGAAGTTGGAGAAATTAAACGGAATTTTTTTTTATATTCAAACTCACTTGATATATCACATAGAGGTGAGATCCTGAAAGAACAATAACATATTAAAGAACAAAAGAACAATTTTACCCATCCATTTTATTCCTATCCAAAGGTAGATACCCCTCCTCTCATATTCCACCTTTTTTAAAAAAACAACATATCTTGCAAACGATAAATCGTCAAACTACGAAAAATAAGCCATCGCGACGAGAATATTTTTATCTTTCAATAGACGGGCACTTTGATATATTTTTGACCATTTTTTAGTTTTGAAATTTCCGCTCAGATGAATCACACGTGATTTGTAAAATCACTTGTGATTTCTTTTTTTTGATTTTATTACAGTATAAATAAGTAATTATTATTATTATTTATTATAATTTACATAGTAGTGGAAGACAAACAAGCAACAAGCTGCACCGTTAGCCTTTTTTAATTTATTTATTTTAATTTTTAGAACGATAATTTTTTTACATCCTATACCACAAATCTCACGATATATCTCACAAATGCCTCAAGCGAGGTTTGAACCCACAACCTTTATGTTGGTGGGAACTCACATACCACTAGACCAAGGGCCTTTGATTCTAGCCCTTTAATTAAAAGGTTGATTCTTTTGAAAACCACATTTGTGGATCTATGTGTCATAGTAATACCGCTCATAACTCATTAGACTCTGTTGAGTAGCTCTAGTGCCTCAGGTTCAAGAAAAATAAATGTATCAAACGCGAAATTGTTTAAAAATTCACGTGTGATTTCAGAAATCGCATGTGATTTCACAAATTCACATGTGATTTATAAAGTAAAAAATCACGTGTGATTTGGTAAATCCATAAATCGAATGTGCTTTCACAAATTCACGTGTAAAACTTAAAGTAATAAATCACAAGTGATTTTTTGAATCACATGTGATTTTTCTGTGCGGAAATTGAGATAAAAAACTTCGTCGAAAGTATATAGAAGTGTCTATCTATAGAATGATAATTTAATTCTCATCGCAATGGTATAATTAGTTTTGCGTAACGATTAACGGTTTAAGAGATATTTTAAGTTTAAAAAATAGGATGAAAGTGGGTTTTTTAATTACATTAAAATAATAATTAATTTAAACCAATAGAAGAAAATAAGATGAGTGGTTGTGATTAAGTGGTTTGTTCTTTGATTAGATTATGTTCTATACGGATCTTTTCTAGGGATGGCAACGGGGCGGGTTTGGGGCGGGGGTCGTTCCCCCATCCCCAAACCCGATAAAACTAATTGGCCCCAAACCCGCCCCAAAACCCGTCGGGGATCTTATCGGGGTAACCCATCGGGGAAGCGTTGTCCCCCAAACCCGCCCCAAAACCCGTCGGGGATCTTATCGGGGTAACCCGTCGGGGAAGGGTTCTCCCACAAAACAACCTTTAGCCCGGGTCTGATCCTAGTGTATTTCTTACACCACATGAGATACAGGATCTCGTAAAGTATATTAATAATCAAACAAACACCAACAATAATTTTTTTAACACAAATAGTTTTTAAACAAATTACCCTTACATAATCCCAATTAAAAATAACAAGCTGCTAATCAAACATTCGATAATCGGCACAAAATATCATTCAAGGTTCGACACAAAAGATCATTCAAGGCCAAAGATACAAAAGATTATTCAAAAGTTTATGATGCAACATCATTTAAGCGTGCTTTTCTTCATCATTCATAACTGATGATAACAGCTCAAGATAGACAATCTTCAAGCATTACCCACGCTTGTTGTTACACTTCCCTTGGTACTTTCCTATAAATAAGATAAATATTACAATATTAGAGAAGTAATCAATAAGTGATGTATGGAGTTAGTAACTTTAATATAAAAATATTATTTTACCTCTTCCACATCATAATCAAACTCAACAGTACGACAATATGCCTCGGTCTCTTCCGAACAGGTTTCTGTTTGTATAAACAAGTAAACACCTCAACATACCACATTTATCATGTATAAGAAACAAACAAGTTTTTATACCTAAAATTAAAGAATGGGTTACCTCGTATTTCATTCAGCAACCAACTTTGAGCACACATTAAAGCCTCTAATGTCTTTGGGTGAAGTCGACTACGATGAGGACTTATTAATCTTCCACTCGTGCTGAATGCAGATTCTGATGCGACAGTAGAAACTGGAATAGCTAATATGTCTTTAGCTATCCTTTGAAGTGTTGGGTATTTAGACCCATTTGTCTTCCACCACATTAGTAAATCAAGTTTCATATCTTTAGGCAAAGGTTTTTCGTTATAATAGTTGTCTAACTCAGTCGTACCACTTGAATCATCATGTTGACTGGCAATTGTAGCAATGTCCGAAAAAAGCTTTTTAAATCCAACACGAGGTCCTGATGATGAACTTGCAGAACATCTAGCATCTTCATAATGGTTCAGTTAATATATAGCCTAATATGCTACATAAGTCCAAACAATAATAAAACATACCTTGAACCCCTTTAACTTTAACACATGGAGTAGTAGATTCATACTCTTTAAACAAACTTTTAACAAATTCCTGGAGAGTCAAAATTTCACTACTTGCCTTTTCTTGTCCATAAATCTTAGGTAACAGTAACTCTAAAAACTTCATCTTGTAGCGTGGATCTAAAACTGCAGCATTCCATGGACCGCCACTAGAACTGACCAATATTTGTTAAACTTTTCAAGCATCTTGGAAGCCATCTTCTGAATCACTTCAACAGAAGAACTAGCCCACTCATGCAAACAATATCCAATTTCACACACCGAGGCGAAAAACAAATTTGATGTGGGATATTTTGAACCGGAAAATGTAAGGGTTATCTCATAAAATACTTGTAATCTGTCACAAACTTCCATAGCTAACTCCTAATCCCTCTCTTTTGGCAAACATTTATATTGTGAATCCCTTGCCTTAAGACGCTTAAAGACGTCTTTGTAAATAACAGCACCACTAAGCATCAAATATGTAGAATTCCACCGTGTCTTACAATCAAGTGCCAACTGCTTCGTAGATGATATTTCTAATTGACGGGCTGCTTCTTCAAATTTTTGTTCCCTTTTAGGTGTTGCAGTCCAAAAGGCAACACTGTCTCTAATCCTGTCAATCCCGTCACCAATAACAGCTAATCCATCTTGAACTATCAAATTTAAGATATGTGCTGCACATCGCATGTGAAACAACTCTCCATTCATCATAAGTGAACTCAAAGGAAGTTTGTCTAGCAAATTGTTAATAATTGCATCGTTTGTGGTGCAATTATCAACGGTAATTGTAGACAACTTCCTATCGAGATTCCAATCACAAAGACAATCGTAAAGCATATCCGCAAGAACATCAGCAGTGTGTGGACAAGGCACGTAAACAAAGCTGCTCCACAATGAATAGTCTAATTAGGATATATATAAGCGAACAAAACTAATATTTAGAAATATATGGCAAATAAGTGTAACATAGATACCTCATAATTCTGCTTTGTAGGTTCCAATTCTGATCAATAAAGTGAGTAGTGATAGCCATGAAACCTTTCTTTTGATGGTTAGCCGTCCACATATCAGTGGTAATAGCAATCCTACTTTTAATTTTCCCAAACAACCGCATTGTTTTTCTCTTTCGTATCATAAAATCTTACAATATGGTCACAAACTTTACAGGATTTCGTCAAGTAATTCTAAAAACAAAGGGGGTAGAACCTTCACAAACGGTCGAAACCATATCTCTACCATCGAAAGTGGATACTCGTGCACGATGATCATCTCAGCAAGGTTTTGCCTTGAAGTGTCCTCATGGGTATAGATGTAGGAGACAATTTGAACCCTTCAATAATGAAGTAAAATTTGGTTAAGTTTGGTTGTATTTTAATAATATCTGAAACTGGTCGGTATAAACAACGCTTGTAATGATCATTCAAATGCTTTGTACCACTGTTACTACTCGCTGATAACTTTTTGTGGCAATAATTGCAATCTGCTTTCCACTCACCGTTCACTCTTATCTTCTTAAAGTGGTTCCGGCAAGGTGATGTTAATTTTCCTTTTCTACCAACCTGCAAAACTTCATTGGACCCGTCATCAGCTTCAGTTTGATCTTGTGTAGCAGTTGGAGTCATCGATGGTGGCAGTACCCCATTGCTTTCAACGCGAGTGTTTGCATTAGAAGTTTCGCCTTGAGTTTCCATATCACCTAAATCCACAAACATATAATCAGAATCCAATAACATCTAATCAGATACTTAACAACAACTCATACCAAGTATATAACTTTATATGTATCCTAATAATTAAAGCAAACGGTAAAACACTAAAACTGGGTACAATAGCTTTAAGAGACAATAATCAGTTTAAACATTCATTCAAACACTACATAAGTTGTCTTACAAGAAGCTATCATAAGAAATCAATAACAAGACCATCACCCTTTATCCAAAAATAAATACCACTGGACTAAGCTTGTGACTTATATAAGTCTGACCTTTATGATATCAACGTAATAATCCTGAATCTTTTTATTATTGAAGCCACAAATCTTGTAGATTATGCAAATAAACACTCACAATCGAAGAAGCATGAAACATTTAGTATAGTTTATGCAAATAAACTGGAAAAGCAACAAATGGGATCAAATTAATCAATAACATTAGAAATATAACATGCTAATACTTAATATTACACATATATCGAATAGTTCTAACAGTGGGCTTCTAATGTGTAATCGATAAGTCAATGTACTTTACACACTAAAAAAAGCTAACTCGAACGGAAATATATCTCGGAATCAGTACACATTCTAAGACTACAATTTTAACTTTGTACCACAACAACATCAAAATTTTAACATATAAAATACTAGCATCTATTCTATAGCATAACTTTGTGAATCAAAAAAGGAAAACAAATCCTTAATTCAGTGATGAAGTCTATTTCTTTTAGAGGGTTAATTTCTTGAAGAACAATTTAGATGCAGAGATATCAATAACATATCTAACTATATATCATATACCCCCATAGCAATTTAACCAAAATTAGATTAAAAAACAAGTCGGTGTTTACCTGTAAGAGACACCGACGGCGAGTGGAATGAGAAGGGATTGATGTTGAGAGATAGAAGATGAAGATGTGAGACATATCACAACAGCTTGATGGTATTTATATTGATTACTAGGGTTTACTAGGGTAATGGTGAAAATCAATTATTAGGTGGTGGAGGGAATCGATGGGACGATAGAATTGAATCGTCAAGTTTTGGAGCTCAAGGTGAAAGGCGGCAGCTTAATTTGTTAGGAGTATAAGATTAATAAATACTATTAGATAGATGTACATATATTCATATACGTAATAATATATATAGTGTATATATGTATGTGTAATTGTGTATAATCGGGTGGGGCGGGTCGGGGGTGCTTGGCCCCGGTCATTGCTCCAAACCCGTATAAAATTCCCGTTTAGTAACCCGAAACCCGCCCCAAACCTGTTTATTCATCCCCGCCCCGACCCGAAATCTTCGGGTTTCGGGTTTCCCCGTCGGGTTCGGGTTTTTTTGCCATCCCTATATGCAAAGATTGAATACTTGTTGTGCCAAAAATATGAAATATATAAGGTTCAAATTTACAACTAGTGCTTGATTCTATTTGTAAATTTACATGCATTTTAATGGAATGAAATGGTTTTTGGATTACCGCCTTCATAGGTGCTGTATAAAAATTTTGGGTATTCGATCAACCTTTTTTAATAGGGTTTAATTTTATTTTTAGATTCTATGTTTATTGTGCAAAGTGGTTAAATTTTTTTACAGACTATTCCCCGGTGACATGTCACCCGGGATAAGTTAAAACAAAAATAAATGGCAGACGTATCCCTGACGACATGTCGCCCGGGAAAGTCATCACTAAACAAAGATTAGTGTTAAGCATTTTTTTATAATAGATTATCCCGGGCGACATGTCGCCCGGGAAAACCCTCCACCGTGTCACTTAAATGTTTTACTAAAACTATGTGGGCCCCACGTTGTCGCCCGGAAATGTCGCCCGGGAAAGAATCCCCTTCGAGCTTTCCCCAACGAATTATCTCGGGCGACATGTCGCCCGGGATAGCTATCCCCAGCGACAAGTCGCCCGGGAATCCCCGGATTTGTCCGTGAGAATAGCGGTAAATGTTGTAGTGAGTGTGTAAATATTTTATATTCATCAATATATTAAAGTATAGTTTGGTATAATATTGGCACCCCACTGAAATCTAAGCCTGATGTTGAAGACGCGAAGAAAAGTTTGTTAGAAGAAACGCGCTGAGATGGCTCTGATGTATGAATCCAGTATGTACTACGGCCATAACGTGATGAGGACGAAAAGTTTTAGCCATTATGAAGTGAATTTTAGTGTTAGACATTTGTGTTTGTTTATAAGTTCATATCCGGTTGGGGGGGGGGTGGGGGTGGGTGGGGGGGGGGGGGGGGGTGGGGGGTTAGAAGGGAGGGGGGAGGGGGGGGGGGGGGTGGGGGGGGGGGTTAGTTTGTATTTTCGGTTTTTATCGCGATCTGGTGTTTGGGTCATGATGCTTATCAGGGGAGATGGGGTGGGTCGAGGTGTAGCGCTTGGGGGGGGTTTTATAAAAAATAACCACCATATCACCTACCACCCCACACCCACCCACCCCTACCTCTCACCAACACTCCCCTCCCAAAAACTACTCCTCCATACTTCCCAAGGGTGGGTGGTGGGGGCCCCCCCCCCCCCCCCCCCCCCCCCCCCCCCCCCCCCCCCCCCCCCCATGGGGGGGGGGGGGGGGGGGGTGGGGGGGTGGGGGGGGGGGGGGGGGGGGGGGGGGGTGGTATAGACTTGTAGAGACAAATGATTGATACCCTCAATCGAATGTCGAGAGTGCTATCAAAGATCATAGCGTATGTACCCACGTTGTAGCCTGGGATTGAAGACGCGAAGAAAAGTTTGTTAGAAGAAATTGTGTTAGAATTTGTTGTTATAGTTCATACCGGATGGGTATAGATGTAGGAGACAATTTGAACCCTTCAATAATGAAGTAAAATTTGGTTAAGTTTGGTTGTATTTTAATAGGGTTTTTCTAACATGTGCCCCAGGGTTACATGTTAAGGTGGGGACATCAGGCTGTGTGTCACAGCTTGATTGGCCAACAGTTATTTATGGGACCTGATAATGATTAATAACAATAATTGCTGGCCAATCAGGCTGTGACACACAGCCTATGTCCCCACCTTAACATGTGCCCCTGACGCATGTTAGAAAAACCCCATTTTAATAATATCTGTCAAAGTTTGATATATTATAAGTTGTCCAAACTTTACAGAATTTTGAAGATAAATTTTTACTATTAAATGCTTTGACTATGCACATACCAGACAAATTTTCTGAGTTCGATATCATCTTTGTGTCTCCACTATTAGTGTCAAAATGGGTGGATAGGTGGTGCATGATTGTTTTTGCCGCGTGATGATTTTTTCTAACTGTACAATTTCTACTTTTTTATTTTTCCTGAATTGTTATTTCATTTCATGTTGTCACACCCAATTTTGATGATGAACGTATAATGCTATATCTGCTAGCTATGCTTAATGGACTTCTGACGGAAATTAGGAGGTTGGGTAACCGGTCAAAACATGTGATTTTTGTATAAAGAGGTTAGGGTAAATTACACGGTTCGACCATGAACTGAGGCCCGATTGCGAATTCAGTCCCTAGATAATGAGGGTCGACGTCGTTAGTCCTTAGAGTCAATTTTTGTTGCCTGTTTGATCTCTTGAGCCCCGTTATACATAACTGGCGTTACTTTGACTTCCCGTTATACATAATGGCTGGTTACTTTGACTTTTTAACCATGGCGGGGTTTTAGTTATCTATTTTATAGATAAAATTGTAAATATCGCATAACACAATCAAATGTGTGTGTGTGGTACCTCGCTTCGGAGTTTCTTCATCATTTGCTAATCACAGGGAATGTTGTAGTGACTAGAGATTAGACCAATCAGATTACTTGATTTTGCTCACGTAGGCAAATTCGTAATGCATAGTGCTAGTATTCTGCATCCGGGTCTTTCTTGTTGCGTCCTCCACCGCCACCCCCTTCACTAGTTCCATCTGCCCCTCTTCTACCTAACTACTCCACGATTTTTACCTTCCTAAATGTTACTTCGTTAATTCTGGTCTTCCTGGCAAGATATTGATCGCGAAAGTCTATTGTTAATTAAAAGAACATGACTATGTGTGCACCTCTTCCATGAGCCAATGCTAAAAGGCTTAAATGAGTAACTATTCAATCTAATATTCAGCCCTGTAGGTCTAATGCAGCTGGCCCCTATCACGTGGCTTTATAGCCCGTCCATGACCTGATCATTACACATTAAAAGCGTCTTTTTTTTAGGACCAGCACCTTAATATAACTCTAATTTTATAACTACGATATGCTGTACAATAAACAGTATAATTCACGGGGCGTAGACCGACGGTCTTTTTCTAAGATATCGAGATTTTTTTATATCTAACACTCAGTCTTTATTATTTTTTCCTTTAGATTTAAACCACAAAAGGTCTACTTATGTCCATTTATCTGCTAGAATTTTCTTTCATTTTTATCTATCGTGAAAATGACCTTTAACCTGTCAGGCTTCCTCGATCGCGATCATCTCACTTGTGTGAAACATTGCTCGATTTTGTTACGTTGATTTATCGTTATTCTGTTAACAACCCCAAAAATCACAACAACTGCTCCAGTCTTTCGACCTGCATGCAGTCGAATTACCAACTGGCGTGCCTACTTCATAGTTCATTTCAGCTGTCAAAGTAGAGTTTCACCTGTTTCAATTTTCTTTACTAATCCCGATTCTCTTTGAAAACGACTTCAACAGAGTGACGGTTAATAAAATGTAGTTTTCTCTCCACCTCGCCCCGTACTATCGACACATTCTTGTTGGCTTTCGTACTTTTGCACGTCCTCCTTTTCCTGTCAAGTCTCCACAGATTCAATTTAGTATAAAAAGTCAGATTAGATGTCACTTCTCGTCTCTTTCTCTTGATCCGACGTTTTGCTACTTTCGTGGTAGTGTTGTTGTGATCGTTGTTGTCATGTTCCAGATATTTATGTGTTTATTTGTGTCGTTGTCTTTTGTTTGACTTTTCTCGGTATTTCTTTTTTTTGCTTCGTCTGCTTCTTCGTTTACCGTGTTTCGTCTATCTGTGTCTTGTTCTGGTGCCTTTTTTTCTGTTGTTCTGTTGTCGTTTTTTTCTTTAACCTTCTGTGATTGTTTTGTCTTGTGTTATCTTTTAGTTAGTGTTGTGGTTTATATTTGTAGTTGTTGTGATCGATTGGTCAATATAAAGTCAAAAATTAAATCGATTTGGTCAAAATTATATAAAAGTTTGTGGGAGAAATATGACGAGATAAAATAAACACATAAAAATTTATATGTCAAATTTTTGTGAAGAAAAACAACTTGTAATAATATGTGAGTGGTTAATTATAAAAATTTAGTGATTTTTAATTTTAATTAAATATATGGAGTTTAAGTGTAAATGTATAAATTTACACTGTGTTATTATTACTTTAAAAAATAAACATAATAACCCTTTTTATAACTTATACCCATAGACTTTTATATTTTAAAATATTACAAACGTGACAATTTTTTACTGCCAAACATTGATTTTAACAGTATCTAATCAAATCCCATATATACCCGAAGATTTTTTGAGGGATTTTCTTGGTCGGTATGTAAGTATGTTGTACATTCCTAAATAGAAAAAAACACCGATGATCTTGATTTTATGCTATTATTGTAGTTTTTTGGGTTTTTTCTTCGTCAGGAGTTGGGTTTTGTGTTGTATCTCGATGAGGGTCTTCACTTGTAAGTGTGTATGTAGGGAGTAGAGACAGTATTGGGGCGGGTTTGTGTCTAAGTTGATTATAGTTGTTGATTTTAGATGCGTGACTCAAGGTTAGTGTAAGCGTTGCGGAGAAGAAAGTATGATGTTTGTTTGGTGGGTGGTGGTGCGGCGGGCGCTTGCGGAGGCTCGAGATGAGAACTGTCGCTCTATTATGCTCGCACGTGTAGGCGGGAAGAATAATAGGACCTTTGAGAGATGAATGATAGGCATGCGAGAGGTGAGAACTGGTGTTAAAGAAACAGGATTAAGGGAGGTTGTGGTGTGAGATTTCCATGTGAGGTTTATAGTCAAAAGAGTCAGTGTAGGTGTGTGAGATGATGAAGAGTTTAAGTAGGAATGTGCTGCGGAGTAGAAGAGGGAACAGAAGAATGTGGGAGCGTTGCGCTTTTTTTCTACGAGCAGTGTTGTAGAAGAGAATGATTTCGAGTCCGAAATCGGGCATAGTAGTGATTCATATTTTAGATACTGCGATGAGAAGAGGGTGGTAATGGGGTAGTAACAGAACAGGTGTTTATAGTGGGGGACCACAAGAGGTTTTAGGGGAGTAGGACGATGGCAGATCTTGAAGTATGAGTTTTAGTCGTGATCGCGCATAGAAAGGTATTAGAGAGGAGTGCAGGGACATCAGAGGTGTGCACCAGAAGTCGGAAATGTAGTGGTAAATACGCGCAAGAGGTATTGTTTATAAATTTACATGTTTTATTATAACTTTAAAAAATAAACAAATAACCCCTTAAACTTTATATTTTAAAATATTACAAACGGAAACAATTTTTTACTTTCAAACAAAGATTTAACAGTATCTAATCACATCCCAAATCTACCCGAAGACTTTTTGATGGATTTTTCATTGTCAGTCTGAAATTATGTTGTCCAACCAAATAGAAAAACACCAAAGCACATAAAATATCATAAATTAATAAAAAGAGTTTTCTAGCTATTCATTGATGTGTTTGGAAGAATTGCAATTTTTTTTCTTTTTGTTTAATATGTACTAAAATTATAACATTTAAATTTCTCAAAAAGTCTTTATTACATTGACATGTATGTATGCCTATAAATCATATATAACAATCTAGGCTACTTTTATATCTTAAAAAAATGTTGGTGACGGAAAAATGGGTAAAACTCTTTTTATATTTGTATATGTATTAAAGATATACAATAGGTAAATCTTTGTTTGACCAAAACATATTGTATGTACGAAACATAATACTTATTTGAGTTTTTTAGCTTTCTATATTCTATAAATATTGACGATTTTGATAACTCAACTTGATGCTTTTAAATTCGATTGCGAAGCTAAATTTTTACATGTTTTAACACAAAGTGTGACCATTAATCTTAAGTATAGCTGACTCAATAATGCAACTAGAATCATAAAACATATACAATATCAACTGCATACCCAACGGTAAGATAACCAGCCTTCCAAAGTGGAGGTCAATGGTTCGAATATAACGAGGAGAAAACTAATCCCCTTGTGGCCTCGAAGGTTCACATGAGCCGACTTCGGGCTACCTAAAAGAGTAGTTTTGTAGAGATTAGTCGGCTCACAATGTCGAGTTAGTTAACAGGTAAATCAAAAGAAAAAAAAATTAGTAATTATCCTCAAGCTCATATAATATATATAAGATATGAATCTATTCTCTTCATATGATTTCGATAATACTCTATAACATAACTTATAAAACAAAATAAAAATAAAAATCATACATGTATTTAAAAAAACATAATGTCTAAACCTCGTGCGTGCACGGGCATTAAAACTAGTATATATGTATGTTTATTTAATAATAACTAATTAGGAATGTATTCTACTTTCCTTAGTTGTTTACTTGGTCGCAATTTATTTTTTATGATGTAAAGTACTAAGAAATTCATTGTCTTTGGTAGGTATATAGAGAATTACCATATATTTCGGTTCAAACCAGAAGATAGTTACATATATTATTGTCTACTAGAATTAAAAAAGTGATGTATTAATTTTCACGTTAAAAGTATTAAGATGAAACGTGGAATTAAAGTTCAAAGATACGTACCTTTTTTTCAAACTTTATTTTTTCTTGAGAAGAAAAGTTAGGGCTGTACGTATGCTATTACATTTGAAGTACATGGATGATGATTTTTGATAAAAAAAAAAAGTAAAAGTGATTGTTCAAAATAAATTAAGGTTTTGCATGACAAAAGAATGGATCCACAAGTAATACGTGCCCCATAATCTAACACAATATTTACATATGTAGGACAAGAAGCCTTTCATTTAAATACATTTTTTTAGATAGCATCGATCGCGTTCATTCATAACTAAAATGTCAATCCCAGCCCGACCTTGAATCGTCAAAATAAAACCTATTTAATAATAAAATGATATTTGTAACCATGAAAATATAGGTCAACATTGAATTAATATTAGAGAAATTAAGACAATGCTCGTGTATATATATTGTTAAGAGTATAATTTTGCAACAACTAACTAAACATTAGTCATCCTCTGGAATATGTCAACAATTTTTAGTAACATTATATTTTGTTTTCTTACAAAAATACAAAATGAGTGATCAAACTATAAAAAGTATAAAAATCAAATACCGCGTAAGAATGACAAGATAAAATGATATTTTCGTCCATATAGATTCCCATGTTACTATCATCATGAGAAGTGGTTGACTAAGTCTAGGTCGACATTCGAAAGTAAACGTTATTATTTTTATTTTTTGTTTTTGAATTTGTTTTTAGTATCCATTTGCATAGTTTGATCAAAGTCTACGGCTAACTTTGATGGCATCACTCATCTATATAACCTTAAGTATTCAATCACGCTTTTACTCATCCACGCCTTCTCCATATACATACCCCACAGTTTTATATACAACTCATAAATGGATAACAAAGTGTTAGGGTACTGCGCCATTGCAGCGGTGCTCGGAATAATAGCCGCAGCCACCGGTTTTGCAGCAGAGGCCACTAAGGTTAAGGTAAGAATCAAAACAAACAAGTTTTTTTTGCCGGAAATTGAATAAATTTCATGTTTTGAATTTATATGAATATATGAATGATGGACATATATGCATGCAGGCTTCTGAAGTCTATATCGTGTTCGATACATGTATTTATCCAAGTAGTCCAGCTCTTGCTCTTGGAATCGTATCAGCCGTGTTCACAATCATTACACGAATTTACATAAGTGTTTCTTTTGGGGGATCCGGTTGTTGTCGAACTGACCCTAATTCAACTCCAGTCTCAAAACTCCTTTTTGTTTTTTCATGGTACGAAACGTTTATCATATCTTGCTTTTATTTATGTTTTTCACTGATTTATTTTCACTGTGAACTTGAATATACTTTTGAAAATCCATTCAGGGTAGCTTCGGTGGTAGCAGTGGTTCTATTGCTATCGGCTGCAGGACTTAATAACAGACAAGGTGGACAGGTTGACTCATATGGTATTATTACATGTTATGTTGTCAAGCCTGGAATCTTTGCAGCAGGAGCTATATTAGCTCTTCTAAGTGCGGTTTTTGGGATCGCTGCTTTTATTACCTTAGCTCCACCACAACAACCCATCCCAAATCAGGGATTTGGCTTCCAGATGGGTTCTAATGTTGATCCAGAGAAAAATGCAGTGCCTTTCCCTCCTCAACAGTTCCCTCCGCAACAATACCCTCCACAACAACAATATTAAAGAGAATGATAAAATGGTGATTCAACAGTCAATTGCATCAATTCATGTAACGACAGGAAAGATCATATACATATGTTTATAAACTTGTTTTTAGAATATTTGCCTCATGCAGCAAGTACATTGTATGTTAAAGTCTTGGTATAGTAGGGAGAGAAAAGGTCTGAAACATGGTGTTTACTTTGATAATGTTTATTTAATGTGTGTTGAGTGTATGTTGTATACATAAGTTTCATTTGAATTTGTAATTGATAGTTTCATTTTCAGCTGTCTTTTATTATATGGAACCTTGAAAAATGCATGGTTTGTCTCAATTCATTTGACTTTTATTATTTGACTTTGTGGCCAAATCTACAAGATTTGAGTCGCTCAAACTGTGGCGAGTTCTCTCTTCAAGAAAGCTTGGTCAGTTAAAGCTTTTTTTTTAACGGCAGATTTTCACTGAAAAACTAGCAAGTAGCCAGAGATACAACCTGATTAAGCAGAAAAGTGATACTAAAAGGCCACACCCCCATTCGAAATAAATATCACCATGTAACTGAAGAGAAACATTTATGAGACATCAAAAAGCAACTCAAAACCACAAGAAAAGAAGCTAAAATACACTTCTAAACGACCTTTCACTTCTAGCAAAGATTTCAGGCTTGAAAACATAGCATGTAATCTTTATTTTTAATCTTTAACTACTACAAAACATTTAAGCCTTTCTATTAACTAGCATGGTACCCGCGCTATGTTACGGTAATAGTGGCAATGCGATGTTAGACAATGTTTTCGTTCACTGTTGACGGCCGATTTGAAGTTTGGTAAAGAAAAATAGTTATAATAAATTTTAGATTGGGAATTGTCCGCGTATATGCCGGACAGGCTAATAGCCCGAATGGGCCACACAAAGCCCAAGCGAACCACTCAAGCCCAATCGAATCATTCCAGACCAAGCAAGCTATTCAAGTACGAAAGGGCCACAAGAGTCCGAACGGGTCATGAAGTTTCGAACGGGTATAGGACGTCAGCCTAGTAAACAACAAAGCGCTGACTTCATTTCAGAGACCTACAGGGCAACGTCATCAAAGAGATAACGTCACCATAAATACAGAAAGATAGTGACTACACGATAAACTATGACATCAACTAAAGAGATGTCACCATCTAAGACACAGGCGATAGAGACATGACGAAAGGGTCGTCATCTACATGCCAGAAATCGTACATCTCTACAGTGTTTCGACTAGTATAAATACCCTCGTATTTACTATTCAAAGACAGCATTTTCTGCACACACATACACACTTATTACTATAGCCTCCTCGGCTCCCATATACAGCCCCTTCGGCTCATATTCACATACTTACTCTCACGCCCGAGCTTGGTCCTGGGTCAACACCCGGGGCGAGTTAACGGGTATTCTTTCTTACTTTCAGGTAATTCAAGATGATACTTCACCAAGAGACGAGGGAACGCACCCTAGACTCAAGGCACGGTATTTTACCTTAACAGGAATATTATAAATCCTAGGGGAATTGGGTTGATAGGTGATTTCATGATGTCTGCGAGAAAGTATGATTTTATTGATGGAAAGGTCAAGACACCTATAACCGCGATGGTTAGACGGGTAACCAAGAAAAATGCAAAGGGTGGAGCGGGATTGCAATTTGTGATCAACATGTACATACGGATAGCAAAGACACCCGAAGACACGAAGATCGTGATAAGTGGGTTGTTTATGGTAAAGTTTGGTAAATGGTATTTCATTCTTAATGGCCTTGGTGGGTAATATATTCAAAAGGTATATAGCCATGTTAAGGGCTTCGACCCAATATGCGGGAGAAATGTGTGCTTGAAAAAGTAAGGTGCGGACAAGATTATTAATAGTGCGAAGCATACGTTTTGATTTCCTGTTTTGTTGAGATGTCTTAAGACATGAAAACCTGAATTGTATACCATGTTGGCGAAAAAGGGTGTGAAATCGTGTATTATCGAATTCACCCCGTGGTCACACTACAAGGACTTAATATCAACATCAAACTGTGTATTTACAAATGCATGAAACTCAACAAATTTTGCATACAAATCAGACTTACGATGCAAATGATAAACCCAAATCCGAGTAGATGATATTAAATAGAGACTCAACACGAGACTCAAACTATAAAAAATGGAAGGTGAGTTTGTTTACCTAATTGACAAGCATGACACAAGTTTGACTCTTTTGATGTATTGCAATTAATTAAATGACGTAACACAAAATTACGTAGCACGTCTTCACCTGGATGTCTGAGGCGTCTGTGTCACGTAGAATGACTAAAAGACATCAATACAAATGGACTGGAGGATTGCTGGTGGGTAACAGGATAAAGGTCTCCAGTCCTATCACACCGAAGAGAAGTTGACGCGTCTGGTAATCCTTTACAAAAAAGGCAAAGGCGTCAAATTCTACAGATACATTATTATCTTTTGTAAATTAACGAACATAAATTAAGTTTTTAATTATATTGTGAGTTACAAGGATGTTATTTAAATGCAAAGGTCTATGAGGTGTTGGTAAAGAGTTATGTCCCATATTAGTGACGGGTATAGATTGGCAATTGCCAACAAATATTAACGGATACATGCTTTGATTACTAAGGGTTGTGAGTATAGCTGTATTGTCCGCAAGATATTATGAGGCAGCGGTGTCCATATGCCAAGCCGGGTCTTAAAATGTTATAGCTTGATTAGCTTTCGGGATCTTAGTAGCTTGAAGCATGTTGGGAGAAGGTACTGTAGACGTCCTAAAGTATGGCATAGGTGCAACCGACTGTTGGGTTGAGCCTGTATAAATAGGAGCTAGGGCCATGACAACGTGGGCTGGTAATTACGCCTGAACAACCGGCTGTTAGACTAGGCCGCTATAAACAGGTGCTTGGGCCGAGTAGATTGGAACAAGGGCTTGGTGGAGTACATTTGGACTAGAACTAAAAGGTGGATAGTAGTAAGGCACAACTTGATGGGCTGGCATTCCTGGACTGAGCCAGAAAACAGATGGAGATGTATATTTGGATGCATCACCACTCATGGCTAATAATATTTGACATGCGATAAAGCAAGAAGCGAAAACTAAAAAACAACAGCAAGGAAGGTAGCAAGCAATCCATCAAAAACAATTTAATTGGAAGCAAATAAGTAACATCGAGCAAAAGGTAGCAATGCAGATGGCACCAAGAAACAAAACGTAGCAATGCAAATAAAACCAAATTACTTTATATGTTGATAAGTGAATTATACAATTGCATATGATTGGTTATTTTTTCTTGTTTTATTATGGAAGCTAGCAGGCATCAAACAATTAAATGGCAGCAAGGCAAGTTAGGCATTAAGTAAAAGAATAAAATTTATGGCAGTGGGAAGTTAGGGTTTTAGATGAAGTTAGGGTTTTAAACAAGATGTTTTTGGATTTTTTAGATATTATAGCCGTAGGCATCGATCACCATATTATAATTGGTAAATCTCTGATGACATCAAATAATGTCACTTTTATAGCATCATTTATCATATGTAAATTACCTATTTTGTATAATTATTGTGAGAATTGGTACTTAATCGTTTATATTTGAGAATTGCAGTAATCATGGAGTACTTTGTGAAGATTAGAAAAAAGGCACGCATTCTAGAGCTTAAACGAAGAAATCTAAAGAATACTATTCTAACATCCTATACGTCGTATCCATCAAAGAAGATACGGCGTATCTGTGCCTACACTTCACAAGAAACCACGAAGAATAAAGACCTATACGCCGTATCCATGAGATCTAATACGCCGTATCCAAGATATAGTAATTAAATATTATGGAAGATATTAAACGTAGTCCCTACTCCAAGGAAACTCCCAATACGCCGTATTGACTTCAACCAATACAACGTATCGACCAAATTCCAGACACTATAAATAGAAAACCTAAAAACGAGTTTTAGGGGTGCTTGATCATATTTTCGATCCCTAACCACAAAAGTCAATTTTCAGAAGACAAGAAGAGCAGAAGACGTCAAGCAAAGCTACTAATTCCATAGGAAACATCTTGTAATCCATATACTCTTATAATCATTCGATTTTTGGTATCATTCGTTTAACTCGGTTAGTTTACCTTGGTTGATTGATTATTCTTGTATTAATTATAATGGCTATGGGCAATACCCTTGGATATTAGCCATGTTTATGAAGATTTAAATGTGTGGTTTGCTTATATCGACTGCTTAATTTATCGTTGATCGTTATTTTATGTTTATCAATTCATACTTGTTTACGTACTTTTGTATGCGACCTATCATTCAACTGGATCTAGGAATGCAAAGTATCTCGCTAGCTAGATGCCGGGATGGCTCTCCATATCCGCAATTTATATATCTAGAGTAATAGGATCACAAATATTGACCTATCTTTACCAATCGATTAAGGGAATAAGTTATTCTAGCAGGTGACCTAGTATAACGTTCTTCTTCCTTTGGTAAAGACTTGGATAGTAGACTACTAGAATATAAATTTCCGTTAAGCAGTAAGTGGGTAAAGTCTCCGTGAGCTAGGGTTTAATAAGATCACCATTTTTAATCTCCTAAGATAGAATATAATCAGCGAATATGATGCTTTATGCGGATGCATTTAATTGTGACAAAATTCTACGTGTCTAGGTTTTAGAAAGAAGTACCGCCTAAATCTTGAAATGATATGCCGCCTCGAGATAAGCACGCATTGTACTAAATAAACAAACGAGCGTTTTAATTGGATTAATCACGGTTAATACAGTTTTCTTATATTTGGCTAGACTGCTCTTCTATCTTTTGATTATCTGCTTGCGTGTGTTATTGTGTTTTAAATTGATTTAAGTCACCACCAAACCTGTGCCAGTCTTTCAGACTGAAACCCCCTTAATCCGTTAGAACTAAGTTTAGCATAGGTTTAACATAGATTAGAATTAACATAATTTAAATTAACTTAATTTAGTTAACCAAAATATTGATAGAACTATAAGATTAACACTCTCGCTCTTAGTGATCGACACCCTACTTACCAACGAAGCTACATCTGATCGGGTACACTTCCCGTTAAAGTGTTGTTTTTAGGTAAAGTCGGCAAAATATAAAAGTAAAACTTGATAACAAATAAATACCTAACCACAACGACACATCAAGTTTTTGGCGCCGTTGCCGGGGAGTGAAGTTGTTTAATCTTTATTTTTATTTAATATTTTGGTTTTAACCTTATATTAACTTAACCTGTAGAATTAGTGTAATTTAGATTAGTGTAAAATTTTGTATATCTATTTATTATTGTTTGCTTGTGTGTTTGTTTTATTGTTGTATGTACACTGTTCTGGTCGATAACTTGATACGACGTATTCACCAAGTTGTATACGACGTATCTAACTTTCTTAACCAATACAGCGTATTCGACTCTATTATCGATACGGCGTATTCAGTTTTGCTGAATACGACGTATTAGGCTATTTGAGCGTTTTCTTTCTTAGTTAATTTATTACAGGTTAAAATAGACGACCCCAACATTACTATAGAAGAGTATATCAGGCTTTAGGAGGAAAAAGCTCGTAGGTGTGGTAAGGTGTATAACTGGAAAACTGCTACGCATGGTAAGATCTGGTATGATGAAGAAGTTCAAGAACTCATATCTGTTGAAACTTAATTCCCAGCTATAGTCTATAATGACGCGTTAACATCTGAAGTAGCGCTCTCCTGTGAACCCAAGGTAGTCCTCTTAACGACAATCAAATTGACTTTAGAATATCGTTTGACGAATCTGACGATGAAGATTACACAGTAATTTATGACAAAAGTTCATTTTCTTATAAAATAATTTCTGTCAACGATTTGAAAACGGATTCAGAAAATGATAATGATAAAGTCAATATGCCTTCATTTTCGTCATCCGAACCTACGGTTGAACCTACTATAAGTCCTCAACATATCGATGAATTAAATTTAAAAAATGAAACATCATTGTCCGAATGTGATGGTGAGGAACAAAACGTCATATACTTTAATGATATATTTCCTTTCAACATAATTTATCCTGATGATTTAAAATCGGATAAGGACAATGATAATGATAAAATCGATATCAAACAGTCTTCGGAGGATATAACTGCCATACCATCACCTAATGTAATAAATACCGATGTTGATTCCTATGCACAAGGGTCAAATAAGCTTTTGGAAACAAGTCATGATACAATTAGTAAAAATTTTACTGCTAAGAATTTATCAAGGAATTAAATGTTAATATCGTGACTTGGAATTATGTTAACAAAGGGATGCCATTCATTTTTATAATTAAGAATCTGCATGTGCCGTTTGGCATCCCGTTCGACCCCAAATTGTTTTATAAGGATAGGATAAAACTGGGGCAAGTCTAACTTAAAGATTTTTTTGTAAAAAAAAGTGCTTGCCGGGAGACAACCAGGAATTTATTTTCTGTTATCGGGTCTATCTTCCCAGATAGCGATATGGCGTATCCAAACCTATGGATACGGCCTTTATTTTTCTGCAATTTAAACTCTATTGTCAGTTCTGTCTATACGGCGTATTCATTTATATGATACAATGTATTTGGCACACTGACCCGTACTCAGACTCTTTTTATAGGTTTTAATACGGCGTATCCTGGTTTTGGGATACGGCGTATCGACTGCCTGTACAGTTTTTATTTTTTATTTTTTTTATTAACCGTAGAATACCCGAGATAGGTTTGCATGGTTTTCTTATATATTGTACAGGACCTCACTGGAAAGAAATCGACAACGTTGGTGGAGTATCTATAATCTGGAATCTTATGTGTGTTTTAGTCATGCTGGAATTCAGACGCATTTACAAAACATATTCTTGCTCATAAACTCAACATGGAGAATCATATCGAGCAAATATCAAGGGAGTTTCTCGTTCTAATTCTTTTATTTCCTGTTTTTAACTATTATGTTTATACAACGAGGACGTTGTATAATTTAAGTGGAGGGATGAGAATTAGAACGCTGCTTGTCCTAATTTTCACATTAATATGCTTAAATTATGCTTAAATTTAAAAACAAACGAGCATACCTTTGTGAAATTACTGGTTACATAACCTACACACAAAACCCTTATTAGATATTGTGAGGATTAAGCCTTATCCGTTTTCGATTATTTACCAAAATCCCATAAAAATATGAGTGTGCCGATGATGTTGTAAACTTTAGAATCTGGCTTGGTATATCTATTCGAGACTACAATAATGAGTACTATGGATTTAGATGAAGTAACATGTTTAAATTGGTACATTTCTAGGATTACACCCAAAAAGCCTATATATGTTGTGTTATTAACTAACCACACCAGTTAGTTAACCCTCGTATAAACCCTTTGTTTACTCTCACTTTCAGAGTAAGATTCCCCTAGAAAAACCTGTTTAACCATTCTTGTTTTCACCAACTATTAGTTTCGTTACACCTTTACACCTTAGCCTACCATGTTAGATTAAGTCCATTTATCAGTTGCTAGTTGTTTTAAGTGTAAAGTATGTATTTCCTGTGTCTTGTGTCATTTTCTATCTCTGGTATGGTTGGGAAATTGCACATCATAATTTGGAATGTAAAAGTAGTTAAACTCATGTATTTTTACTACTTTCACAATTACTAGTATATCCGAGTACGAAGAATTATGAAAGAAATTATCCGGAGTTATTATGATCGTGAAGATGGTGAAATTACACCGAGGATTGTAGTATATTTTGGTTTGTTTAAAAAAAATGGAAAAATAAGAAAATCGCTGCAAAAAAGAGGAGGAAATTATGAAGATAGTCGGTTCGTTAAAGCTTAAACCGATTGTATTATTTGAAGGATCGATTATTCGTTGATACGTGTTATAAATCAACGATGTAAAGTTTTGTATAAAGGGGTAGATATCGCCACTTATTTCTGTAAAAGTATGTATAGTATGGATGATTGGGAGTTGACCGTTATGGGAACGCCAACTTAGGGTTGTCTTTATTTATCTTTGATCAAAGACGTTTTTCGAGTCTGTTTCGTGTCTACTAAACATGGAGTAGTCCACGATTTGTGTCTTTATCATGGCTTCGGTCAGGAAGGTTGTTAGGATCAAGAAAAGACTCGGTCACTTCTAAAGTTGTAATAGTATAGCTCGTAGCATAATATTTGGAAACTTACCAAGCTAACTGGGTCAACATAAGGCATCCTTATGTTAACCGGCCCTATGCAAGGTACAAATACCCCTCTCCATGCCTTGGAGAGGGTTGGTTGTTCATTTGGTTATTCATAATATTATATTTTCCTTTCTTTCTGTCACTAAGTGGCTACAAAACCCCCCTTCTCTCTCTAAATCTTTCTATCTTATTAGTTGTTAAGTGATTTGATACTTCTACAATTGGTATCAGTAGCCATGGGGTGATATCGTGAGCTTATGTCCGTTTATATCTTGGTTAGATCATTTAGTTTATAGTTCCTCTATGGTTTTCGTGTGCTTATATTCAAACCCGATTTTTGTGTTTAAAGTGTTAAAGTTTGTGTTTTTAATCAAGATATAGGCCTAAGATAACTAGTTGTGCAATAAAAATCAAGGTTAAACGTCAAAAAGGGTGAGTTTTTGGTGATTTTTGGTGAAAAAGGTACTTTTTTATTTCAATGAAGCGAAATATGTTATGAAGGTAGCAAAACATGCTTTGAATATAGTGAAATATGTACTGCAGCGAAATGTGTAAGCGAAATATGTTGTGTAGCGAAATATGACAGGTTGACTTCAAGCGAAATACGTCATTTCTAGGAAACGAAACTCTGCTTAATTTTTCTTAGGACAAGCAAAATATGTCTAAGCGAAATATGATCTCAAGCGAAATATGTTTCTAAGCGATTTATGACAGGTTGCTAGTTCAAGCGAAATACATAGTTGTGTAAAACGAAACTCTGTTCAATTATTCATATTCAAGCGAAACATTACCTTTGTCATATTCAAGCGAAATATTACATCAGTCACAAAAAGATTTTATTTTCTACGGTTTGTCTTACTTTTTAAAATCCCGCGAAATACATGGATTTCTCGATTTTAGTGAAGATTTGTAAAATCCCGTGGAATATCAATCTTATTCACCAACAACAACAACTCTTAACACAATCCTCTTTTATCACTGTTCGATCACTTTTTAATCATTTCACTTTTCAATTAATTTAAGATGACTACTTTAGAAGAACACATCATTGTTGTTGCAGCTGAGAACCGTTCTCTAATGCTTGAAAAGTCAATGTACGATTCATGGGCAAGTCGTATACGTCTATTCATCAAAGGGAAGAAACACAGTAGGATGATGCTTGATTTAATCGATAATGGTCCATTGGTTTATCCAACTGTTGAAGAAAATGGGCAAACTAGACCTAAGAAATACTCTGAACTCACCGAAGCACAACAACTTCAAGATGATTGTGACGTTCAAGCAATGAATATCATTCTTCACGGTCTTCCACCGGATGTGTATGCACTTGTTAACTTCTAAAGGCTACTTGAGGACAAGTAGGATTAAAGTGGGAGGATATTTGATGACATCAAATAACGTCTATTTTATACCATCATTTATCCCATGTTATTAACCCATTTTGTATAGTTATTGCAAATAATTATTACTTAATCGTTTATATTTGAGAATTGCAGTAATTATGGAGTAATTGGTGAAAGTTAGCAAAAGGCGCGCATTCTGGAGCTTAAATGAAGATATTTTAAAGATTACTATTCTGAAGACCAATACGCCGTATCCATCAAGGAAGATACGGCGTATCCATGCCTGCACTCACCAAAGACCATAGAGTAATAAAGATCAATACGCCATATCTAGAGAGAATCAATGCGCCGTATTTAAGATATGGAATCAATATAATATTCTGGAAGATATCAAGTGTGATCCCTACTCTGAGAAATCCCTAATATGCCGTATCCAACACTTGGATACGCCGTATCCAATCGACTTCCAGACCTTATAAATAGAAAACTCAAAAAAGAGTTTTAAGTGTGCTAAATCATATTATCGATACCTAAACCACAAAAGTTGATTTTTAGAAGAGAAAAATCATAGAAGAGGTCGAGCAACGCTATCAATTCCATAGGAGACAACGTGTAATTCCATATACTTTTGTAATCGTTTAGTTTTTAGTAGGTTAGTTTACCTTGGCTAAATAATTGCTCTTGTATTTATTATGACGTTTGAAGGCTAATACCTTCGGGTATTAGCCATTATTATGAAGATCTGAATGTTTGGTATTTGTTTATCTCGATTTCTTGATTTATCGTTGAGTGCTTGTTTATGTTTATCAATTTATACTTGTTTACGCGCTTTTGTATGCGACCTATCATTCAACTGGATCTAGTGAAGCGGACCAAGTAGATCTAGAGTCTGGGATAGCTCTCCATATAGTGATTTATACATCTAGAATCATAGTTACACAAATATTGTCCTTCTAAGTCTGTGTCTAGGATACGCTTCGGGCTTAACTAGTTAATTGGATATTGCTAATGGTTTATTGATCGTGTTGACTAGCAGGTGACCTAGATAATTCAACAAGTAACGTTCTGATTCCATTGGATAGTTGGACAAATGGACTACTAGTGTATAAATTGCCATTAAGCGGTAAGTGGGTAAAGTCTCTATGAGCTAGGGTTTAACAAGATCACCATTGCTTTAATCCCTAAGATAGATTATAATTAGCAAATAAGGATGCTTTATGCGGATGCTTTAATTGTGACATAATTATTGTGTCTAGGTCTTAGGATGATGTAACGCCTAAGTCTTAAGAATGATATGTCACCTCGAGAGAAGAAATCATTGCACTAAATAAACAAACCAACATTCTAATCGGATTAATAATGGTTAATACAATTTTCTTATATAAGGTTCGACCGCTCTTTTATCTTTTGTTAATTAGCTTGCGTGGGTAAAAGTGCCTTGAATTGATTATAGACACCAACCAAACCGTGCCAGTCTCTCAGGCTGATATCCCCCTTTTCCGTCTAGAATTAGGATTTAGACTGGACAGAGATTTTTAGCATTTGGTTTAGAAGTTAGAATAGAAATTAACATGGATTAGATAACCAAGATATTAATTAAATTGATAGATTTAACCTCGCTTCAAGTGTTCGACACCCTACTTACCACAAAACTGCTACCAATCGGGTACACTGCCCGTTAAAGTGTTGTTTTTTATTTAGTCGACAAAATATAATTTAAACTTGAATTCATTTAAATATTTCATGTACACGACAACACATCAGGTTTCTTATCTTTAGGGCTCTTTATCATGAACTTAGGTTAGTTTTCCAGCTCTATCTACATATCAAACATGGTTCGGGTGGATGAAAAGTTTCTAATGTTCTCATTGCATCTTGTACACTAAAGTACTTTTTCCTTTTATAAAAATTATATCATTGTATTTTTACACTTCGAAGTAGTGCCTTTTTCAATTTGATTATGAGCAGTGTAAAGGAATGGTTTTCCAAAAATTAGGGATTTATTGTCAGCCACATTTACATCAACTATGACGAAATCAACAGGAAAGAGAAAATTTTCAATTTGAACTAAAACATTTTCGCTATGAACTTTTGATTTTATTGGATCTATATGTTGGTTCTATGGTCAAACTTGTATGGTTAAGTTACTACCTCCTAGATTTCTTAAAATTGAATGAGAAATAATGTTGATATGTCCCTATGTCAGGTACAACATTTTCAAAAAATAATTTTCTAATGAAACTAGATAAAGAAAAACTTCCATTGTCTTGCTCCACATATGGAACAATACCTCCTTTCCAGTCTGCTATCTTATTTATATTAGTCTTGCCGTGATTGCACTCTTCATTCCTTATATTCATGTGTTGTTCATTCCTAGAAAGCGCTTCACCCTTAGCGTCGTCAAGATATGGTTTGGGTTGCCCTTGTTTAAACTCATGTTCGTCGAAAGTTTCATAGTTAGAAACATTGTCATCAAAATTAGTCGAACCCTCTTAAGTGAATCCCAACTAATTACCTAGTTGAATATCAACTAGTAAAGCTTCATAGTATTCTATAGTCATGGATTTATTGTTTTCTAGGCGCTTGTATTGTTATCTCTCTCTCTTTTCCCTTTCAAAGACTCATATGTTGTACTAAACTTGTTCATCCATTCCTGTAAGGTTATTTCATTGAATGCTTATTCTCTTGTCATCTTTGTTCGTAGGACTTTAGTAGGAACGGAAGTTGTTGGGTGTTCCATACGACGTATGTCCCTAGGAGTGTACACGGCGCAAGCCCTTGATGAACAATATCATTTGAATCCTTCTCATCTTCTCTATTAGCCTTAACTGATTCCATGTATTCACCAAAAAGTGCATATTTTGGATCTTTGTAGTTCAAGTCATGGATTTACTTAGTACGTATCGCATCCTCCTTTAGTTGGAGATATGTTTCCAACTCTAAGTATTTGTTCCTTGATTTCCCGCAAAAAAAAATTCCTCTATCTTGCTTGTGGATCCTGCAATTTTCTTTCAGTGACTTGTAACTTTACAGGATCTTCATTGTCCTTATTCTTTGTCTAATATCTCCTTAGTGCATGTTTAGTTTCTTGATCCATTTCTTTATACTTGACAAACCTTATGGCCAACCATCTTTCATAGAGAACTTCATCAAATATTTGTCTATAAAACTACTCATCCTTTGCTCCAGTATCTTTAGAAAAATTTTCATCCTACGTGTGAGTTTCAGGAAGGTTCATTTCTTTGATCACTTCTGACTCTTCTCAAAAAATTTCCTTGTCATGGTGAGGAGTTGAACCCCTCCTCCTTTAAGGTTGTTGACCTTCTCCATAACATGTTTATCATACAAACTATTACAAACATCGAAATTAATTACATTATGGTTAGTGGTCTGATTAATGCAAGTTTCTTCGTTAATCTTTATTTTGAGTTAAGAAATGATGAAGACGAAGACGAAGAGTTCAACTTGATGGCTAGGAAATTCTGAAAGTACTTCTTCCAAGCAAATCGATTCGGACCGAAAAATCTGATTTGGTAACAGAGGTTAATAGATTTGGAAAAGGTCCGGAATAGCTTTGGAAATAAAGCCATTCCAAAAGCACAGCCAAAAGCATGCATGTTTACAATTTTCAGTGGAATAAGGTCCCTCATTCTGGTGTGTGTCCAAGCCTAAGGAGAACCAGACTTTTGTCATAAGATCTTTGATGATAATGAAGGACGGAGATGAACGCAAAAGGACGCAACATCATTGCAATCGAGTCTCAAGAGGTACATCTCAAACCTTTTACTTCTAATAATAATGTAGACTTACACGAGTTGCTAAAGGAGAATGAGGAACTCCTAAAGTTTAACAATGATTTTGCTAAAACTTTTGAAAAGCTTCTAAAAGAAAAACGCTCTCTTGAAAGTGAACAATCAAAACTTTTAAATAAAATCAATGATCTTATATTTGAAGTAAAGAAACTTACTAATAGTAAAGAGGTGATTGAACCTTGTCAAAAGTGTGATATACTCACACAATAGGTTGACTCTTTATAGAGTAACGTTTCTAAGCTTCAATTGAATTTTTCAAAATTCAAAAAGAGTAGCATTGTTTTGGACGATATGTTAAGTCATCAAAATTTGTCCCAAGATAAGGAAGGTTGATACAATCAAATAACATCACATTTATACCATCATTTATCCTGAATAATTTACCCATTTTTAGATAATTATTGCAAGAATTTGTACTTAATTGCTTAAAAGTGTTTTGCAGAAATTGAGGAAGGTGATATGTGAAGATATGCTAAAAGGCGCATATTTTGTAGCTAAAACGAAGACATTTGAAGATACGCGTTATTCCAGTGAAAAGAGTTACTCAATACACCATATCCACGAAAGAAGATACGACATATCAGCGCCTGGACTTCACAAGAAAATGCGTATTCTCACTTCCCAATATGGCATATCCAAATTTCTTCATACGCCGTATCCGACTGGATAGACATTCAGAGATTTTGTGAATAAATATAATTTAGGAAGATATATCTGATTGATTATAAACGTAGCGCGCACTCCAAGGAAAACACCCCTATACGCCGTATTGACTTCATTCAATATGGCGTATCCAGTGTTTTTCAGACACTATATATAGAAGACTCAAAAATGAGTTTTCAGTGTGCAAAACCATATTCTCTATACCATACACATAAAAGACAATTTTTTAAAGAGAAGAAGAGCAGCCAAAGGTCAAGCATCGATCACGATTCCATAGAAGACACCGCGTAATTCCTACACTCTTGTAATCATTTAATTTTTCGTATCATTCGGTAAACATTTAGTTTAACTTGGTTATTTGATCACGATTGTATGATTACAATGGTTATGGGCTAATACCATCGGGTATTAGCCATCTTAATGATGATTTAATGTTTGGTTTGTTTAAAACTCAATTTCTTAATTTATCATTGAAAGGTTAATTATGTTTATCACATGATACTTGTCTACGTGTTTGAATATGCGATCTATCATTCAACTGGGTCTAGTTATGCCTAGCAAGTAAACTAGATACTAGGATAGCTCTCCATATTGTGTTTTATATTACAAGACCAATAGGATCACAAATAATGTTCTATCTTTGTCTTTAAATCATGAGCTTAGTTAGACCGGCAGGTGACCCGTAATGTTTCAACAAGTATGTTCTTAATTAACTGATAAAGACTTGAACAGTGAACTACCAGTATATAAAATACCGTTAAACAGTAAGTGGGTAAAGTCCTGATGGGCTAGGGTTTAATAAGATCACCATTGCTTTAATCCTTAGATAGATTATAATTAAACTAAAAGGATGCTTTATGCGGATTCGTTAATTGTGACAGGATTCAACGTGTTTAGGTCTTAGGATGATGTCCCGCCTAAGTCTTAAGAATGATATGCCGCTTCGAAATAAGAAATCATTGAACTAAACAAACAAACCAGCATTTAATCGGATTTAATATGGTTAATACGGTTTTCTATCATTTGGCTTGTACCGCTCTTTTATCTTCTGATTGTTTTCTTGCATGTTTATTGTGTTTTGAATTAATTATTGTCACCATAAAACCTGTACCAGTCTCTTAGGCTGAAAATCCCTCAATCCTATTAGAAAACATATATAGCATAGGTTTAACAAAGTAATTTAGTATTTAACTTAAGTAGGAGTAAATTAAAATACTGTAGATTATATGGTTAACGACCCTCGCTCTTAGTGGTCCGACACCCTACTTACCACGAAACTCCACCCGATCGGGTACACTGCCCGTTAAAGTGTTGTTTTAGGATAAGTCGGCTAAATATAAATCTAAAACTTAGTAATCAATAAATTGACCCTACACGACAGCACATAAGAGGCAATGCTCATTTTTGTCAAATTAACGTTATGTATTTAGTAGGTAATACAGTATATCTAAATAAAAGTTTGCAAAATGAAATATATTATCTTTCTAGAAGAAAATTCCAACTTGCTAATATTCGCAAGGTGCTAAAAGAAATATTCCTAACTTGCTAAAATGAAATATTCGATTCGATCTCTTCAGAGATATAGGGATTTCTTATTCTTTCCAAGTGACTTACTTGCAATCCTATTAAATAGGAGTTGTTTGATGAACATGTGGGACAAAAAAAGAAGCGAATACTTTTCTCTTTTACCAATTATTAACTATTAAAAAAATAAAAAACAAAAAATCTTCCTTTAGGTTATAAGAAGAATGGGGTATTAAACTGGGAAAGGATCCCAATTGATTCTTACTTCTCACGAATACGAATACTGCTCGGTTTCGACAAAGGAAAATGTGGCGTTAAACACTACTATATGTAATGTAGTTACCTAAGGGGAATCGCCACCTGAGAAATTATTAATCATCCTCATCACCCCTCGACGTAGCATATTTAGAAACCACACCACTTACTCGACTACCCATCCACTCTTTGGAATGATGGCGGAATCATGTCATGCTTGGTTTCTATGTCGGTAAGATCTATCGATTCTAAGCCGCAATCTAAATCGTGTCTGTATCATCAGTTGGCAGTCATGTGGGACCCGAAAACTTGTTTCTTCGGAATAATACAAAAAACCATGTCGCTACCGACTAGCAACGGTGTGAAATTTTAAAAAATACAATGAGCGGGAGAACGTTCTCTTCAAAACCCCTGCCAAGGACGACGCCGGTGTTCTTGGGGCGAACCATGCATCAACCCAACGTCCTCACTCATGACACGGGATGGAACCAGAGACGCAATCTCGGAGCCGAACCTGGAGGACCCCCGTGATGCAGTTCGTGCGTCATAATTATGTCCCGAATGAACCGCATGTACAAAGCCTTTACCAAAAAAGCTTTTAAGGACGGTCCCTCACTAACCTGCTTGTGTGTCAAAATTCGGAGCCACCGGTCTTAGAGCGTGGAAACTCAGATTCAGGATGATGGCAACATGAGAAGTTAGCCAAAGAACAAGATTTAGCCGAGAGTGAAGGAGAGTAACAACGAAGGCCCCAAACCGACAATTCTGCCATGGATGCTTGCCTAATAACACATACCATTTTCCACTATAACGGACTTAAATGACTAAAACGTACCAAAATACATTCTTTCCATTAAAAACGGACTTAAAAGGCTAAGAACATACCAAAAACACATTGTATTTGTATGTTTTGCTTTTGTATTGTGCAGGAAACGGATATTCAAGAAAAGGAACAAAAAGAAAGCTAAAAACAAACAAATCCAAGCACGGAGTGGAAAAGGCCAAGTCAAAAGTCATCCACATGAAGAAAATACAACTTGAGGGACTAAAACTACCAAACCTCAAGTTGTATTACAAAAGATAAAAAGACAAGGGTCAAAACTGCAAACCGGGTAGAGATTGCATTTAAGTTATATAACTTAAGGGGACCAAAGATGCCTACTTCCTAAAAGCCATCTTTCCCGCCTTGACAAACCCAGTTACAACTTGTATGTCGCCCCATACTTCTCCCCTGCAAAACCACTCGACACCCTACCAAAATCATTTCATCCACCCTACTATTTCCCCCCAGTTGTATAAAGTGCCATGTTGGCAATCCCTCTCCATTCCCAAAGCATTTCGATGGTTGAGATTGCCTCCAAAGAAGCACAAATGAAATTAAAGGCTGGGATTTGCTTTAGAATCCCCTCACACAACAAGCACACTTCGTTTTTATCTCTACAAAGAAGCACAAGCTGCAAGTCCAAGACTTCGGCTATAAATAGAGCCTTTTGTAAGCCTTTGAGGCATCTTAGAATCTAGTTTTTAATTAATTTTCAGTTTTTAATCTTAGTTTAAATTTCAAAGTCATTTACAGCTTTTTACTTTCAGCTTTGTAACACTTTCAAGATTAATGCAAGTTTGAAGTTTTTAAGTCAATTTACAATACCAGTGTTAAGTTTCTTAATCATATTGTTTTGTGTTCAAAAAGCTCTCACCACAGCTTACTCATAAGCTGTTTTCATTAAGTAAAAATAAAAAGTTAAGTAGTTAAGAGAAAATCACAAATATCACTCTCAAATATACCACAGCTTATGTTATGGATGATAAGCCAGTTCTGGATGGGCTTATGGACTCTCACTAGCTTGTTTTATACAAGCTAGAGCTTGTAGATTCTTTGTTTGACCCTGTTTTGAGCAAGGGTGTTGTAAGTTTCTCTTTTTCTTGTTTTTCTTATTGATTGTAGAACTGCTTATTTGTGTTTTATCAGTATGTTTAGTGCTTATTTTGCTTAGTACTGTTAGTTCATATGTTAACACTGGTAGTTTTGAGTTAACACTGCTAGGCCATTTCAGCTTATTTAAGTGTTTATTCTTAATCAAAATTGCTTATAAGTGTCTTATTTTGTTAATAGATAATCTGTTTTTAATTAGTTTGAAAGAAAAAATGATTTTTAAGGGGTATTTTTGACTAGCAGTACTAACCTAAAGTTAGTACTGCTAGTTCACTTTTGGAACAGCACTAACTTAAAGCTACCAGTACTAACTCCAAGTTAGTACTGCTAGTTCATTTTCTTGGATTTCAAAGGTAGCAGTACTAACTCAGCACTAGCAGTACTAACTCCAAGTTAGTACTGTCAGTTAATACTGTTAGTACTGGTAGTTCATTTTAGCTTATCAGCTTATTATTTCAGCTTGTTTAATATTTCCTTAGCTTTTTAAAGTAGATTAAACCATTTTCCTTTGCTGTTTGCTTATTTAAACTTGTTTTCCTTTTTAAAGTATTCTCAATAGTTTATCAGTTTTAGTTTTCTAGTTCATTTATCATATTAGTTTATTCTAGTTGCTTATTCTGCTAGCTGTTGATTCAATTTCCGCTTATGTACTTTGTTAATTTTATGTGCATTGTACTTTCAGTTTTAATTCCCAATCATTCGTGTGAACATTCAAACACAAATCATCATACGCTTTTCATTCTCCAACTTTAGCCGATCGATGGGACATAACGACCCGGGAACACCCTATACTGCTTCCGGATTTCTTGGTCTCGTGTGATTTCGTCCCTTGTTGTGTATTTATACATGTTTGTATTTGTTTACATATTTAAGGGGTGAGTTCGCGCGAGTTCATCATAGTAACAATGCAAAATAAAACTTAATTATGATGAAAGTAAAGATGCCTTACAAAGAAACACACGAAAGTGGATTAGAAACTAAGAACAACCCAAATGTTGTTTTATAAAATACCCGGATGAAATAACAATCAACTCGAACAATATATCTTCAAATGGTTGATCAAAGATTAAAAATGAATGGATTTGGGTGTGTGTTTGTAGGCGTCCGAACTCAAAGAGAGAAAGGAAAAAGAGTGAACAAAGTTTATGTGTGTGTGTGAGAATGAATATGTAAATGAGTTATGGTAATATATAAGCTAGCTCCAAGAATTTACAACACATACATATGTGTGTGTGTATAACCGATCGGACATAAGGGGAGGACAACCAAAGGGGACCAATTTGATCCTCCTATCACAAGGTTGCTAGTACTAGTCCTATTTCCATAAACCATGCAAGCTTGTCTAGGAATATTATTCAAAATTTTGGCATCCAAGAGAGTGCAAAGGGTGTTTTTAGATGGTATAACAAGGCACTGGGGACCAAAATGGTCTCCAAGTTTCTAGGGAACTAGTGCTAGTTGATGAATTAATTTACCAAGCATGCATGCACAACAAAGTATAGATAAATTTAAAACACGTAACACGTAAATAACGAATCGAGTAACGACATCACGAAAAGTTACGAAATTTTAAACATTGTCTTAAAACATAAAAACGTGGCTATTGCCAAAATACTACAACTTTGGGTCCCGTTCGCTCCCGGACGACGAATCTTCTATATAATAACCGAAATACAACTTCCCGTTAAACCGGGTACAAGCTAAAACGAAACTTTTAAAAATTCAAATTTCTACACGGAAATGGCTACTTTATATTTAACGGAAATTTCTCGGGTTGTCACCATTCTTTCCGCCATTAAAGAAGCGTTGTCCCTCAAAGCATTAGGACGCAACCTCTGCTGCCGTGTGCAGAGTTGGTGAAAAGTGGCGGGTATTTTCTTTGCATTTGTCATCAACGCCCTAGTGAACTCAGTACCTCTCTTGGAGTTCCAGGCGTACTTTGACAATCGGAATAAACGACTCTGCTTCAGACGCTTGACCTCACGGTCCTGACCTCGCGTTTTTCTTCGATGAGTTCAGTTGGTCTTCCACTGGATTTCATCCAACGGGTATAGCAAGCGGTTCATCAGCCATGCATTTCTTCAATTTCGAGACGTGAAACGTACTATGAACTCTACTCAACTTCTCTGGAAGTTCTAGACGATAGGCAACGGTTCCTACTTTGGCAATGATCTTAAAAGGTCCAATATAACGAGGGTTCAGCTTTCCCCGTTTGCCGAAACGTATTACTCCTTTCCAAGGAGATACTTTCAACATGACCTTATCTCCTACTTGAAACTCAAGAGGTTTTCGTCTTACATCGGCATAGCTCTTTTGACGATCACGGGCGGCTTGGATATGGCTCTTGATTTGAACTATTCTCTCGGTTGTCTCGTGGATGATCTCTGGGCCAGTGAGCTGACTGTCCCCAACTTCAGCCCAGCAGATGGGTGATCGACACTTGCGCCCATACAACGCCTCAAACGGAGCAGCCTTAATGCTGGTATGGTAACTGTTGTTATACGAAAATTCTACCAACGGTAAGTGTTTATCCCAACCTTTTCCAAAGTCGAGTACACAGGCACGTAACATATCCTCTAACGTTTGAATGGTTCTCTCACTCTGACCATCGGTCTCTGGATGGTAGGCTGTACTCATATCCAATCGAGTACCTAATGCTTTATGTAGAGACTTCCAAAAATGTGAAGTAAATTTTCCATCGCGATCAGAGATGATCGAAACCGGTACTCCATGCTTTGAGACTACTTCCTTCAAGTATTGTCTCGTCAATTTTTCTAACGTGTCATCTTCTCTCATAGGCAAGAAATGAGCAGATTTAGTGAGACGATCAACGATTACCCAAATCGTGTCTTGCCCAGCCGCTGTCCTCGGCAGTTTAGTCACAAAGTCCATTGTTATGTTCTCCCATTTCCATTGTGGGATCTCTGGTTGAACCAACAAACCAGATGGTTTCTGATATTCTATCTTAACCTTTGCACATGTTAAACACTTGCTGACATAAGTGGCAATCTCTGCTTTCATGTTAGGCCACCAATATAACTTCTTCAAGTCCTGATACATCTTATCCGATCCAGGGTGGATGGAATACTTCGACTTATGCGACTCATGCATAATCAAGGCCCTCAAATCACCAAGACACGGAATCCAACTTCGATTGTTTAAGCATAACGTTCCGTCAGCGCGAGGTTCTAACTTGTTAATCATGCCACGCAAATCTTCGTTGATGAAGTTCTCTTCCTTTCTGGCTTCCGATTGAGCACTCAAAATCTGCTTAGGAAGGTTTAACCCTATAGTCATAACCAAGGCTCGAACTCGTAGCGGCTTGCTTCTTTCCTTTCGACTCAGGGCATCAGCCACCACGTTCGCCTTTCCTGGATGATATCGAATCTCACAGTCGTAGTCGCTCAACAATTCTAACCAACGTCTTTGCCTCATATTCAGCTCCTTCTGGTCGAGAATATGTTACAAACTCTTATGGTTAGTGAACACAACGCACTTGGTACCGTATAGATAATGTCTCTACATTTTCAGGGCAAACACTACTGCACCAAGCTCTAGGTCGTGTGTGGTATAGTTCTTCTCGTGAACCTTGAGTTGGCGGGATGCGTAAGCTATGACCTTCTCTCTCTGCATCAAAACCGCGCCCAACCCTTTATGCGAAGCATCGCAATATACCACGAAGTTCTCACTTCCCTCTGGTAAAGCCAAAATCGGCGCACTACACAACCTTTGCTTCAACAACTGGAATGCAGCTTCTGCCTTTTCTCCCCATTCAAACTTCACGCTCTTCTGAGTCAGTTTCGTCATAGGTCTAGCGATTTTTGAAAAGCCTTCGATAAATCGTCGGTAGTAACCAGCTAAACCTAAGAATTGACGAATCTCGGTGGGTGTCTTGGGTGACGCCCAATCTTTGATTGCCTCAATCTTCGCAGGATCAACGTGAATGCCTTCGCTATCAATCACGTGACCGAGGAATTGAACCTTCGACAGCCAAAATTCACACTTCGAAAACTTGGCGTACAATTCCTCCTCCTTCAATAACTTCAAAATCAACTTAAGGTGTCCTTCGTGCTCCTTTCTGCTTTTGGAGTAGATCAAAATATCATCGATGAATACAATCACGAATCTATCCAGATACGGTTTTCACACCCGATTCATCAAATCCATGAATATTTCTGGTGCGTTAGTCAAGCCAAACGGCATTACTTGGAACTCGTAGTGACCATAGCGAGTCCTAAATGCCGTCTTTGGAATATCCTCTTCATGAATTCTGAGTTGGTGATAACCAAACCTTAAGTCAATCTTAGAGTAGACTCTTGACCCTTGCAGCTGATCAAACAAGTCGTCGATTCTCATAAGTGGGTATCGGTTCTTCACAGTAAGCCTGTTTAGTTCACGGTTGTCGATACACGTCCGAAAAGATCCATCTTTCTTCTTGACGAA
>BQNB010025585.1:2051-14227 GCA_026074375.1 Tanacetum coccineum | reverse complement strand
TTCACCATTTGGTTTTGTATTAACATATCTCATGAAATGTGATTTCCATTAAGCATATCTTCTTGTTGCAAGCATTGATGGATGATCTCTTGAACTAGCTGCCATGATGTTGTTATGAATTTGACTGTCTGTAGTGGTTGTTGTGATTGGAGTAGTCATGATGAATGATTTGTATGTTATGAAGTAAAAATTATTTTAATGAATCTTAAGTAGGTAAAGTGATTGGTGATGTGGTTATGAGAATGAAATTCTAGGTCATAGGATTTTACAAGTCTTGATTAAACCGAGAAAAGAAGTGAGACTTTTGTAGGATTTTACTAAAGCAAGAAGAAACCGTGAAAGAAGAATTTTAGTCTTTAAAGTCCAATATTAAAATTAGAAGTTCTTAATCAAAAATTCCTTGAGCCGAAATTGGTTTAGTTTGGTAACCGAAAATGAAATTCGGTACTTCAATTAAAATTGAATTTCAATGAAATAAACCGTAGGATTAAGTCAAAAAATATTCCTCATGATTAAGCAGAAACATAAACCGCAGGATAATGTCAAAACATAAACTGCAGGATTGAGCAAATACATAAACCGTAAGATAATGTTAAAACATAAACCACGGGATTGAGCAAATACATAAACCGCAAGATAATGTCAAAACATAAACCGCAGGATTGAGCAAATACATAAACCGCAGGATAATGTCAAAACATAAACCGCAGAATTAAGCAAATACATAAACCGCAAGATTAAGGAAATTTTGCCAGAATTCTATTTCCTTGAAATGACCTAAACCGCAAGATTAAGTAACCCCTGTATAAACATAAACCGCAGAAATATAAATATACATAAACCCGCGGAAATATGATTTTACATAAACTGCAGGATTAAGTAAATTACATAAACTGCAGAACTCAAACATAAACCTTAGTATTCATACATAAACCTTAATATTCAAACTTTTCCAAAAACTAACATTTAAAACACTTAAAAACCACAGTTTTGAACGTTTTTTATCCAAAACTTTTGTACAACTAACTAAATCTAGGCTAGTATCATCATAAAAACACAAACTTGAAGGTTTTTAAACAACAAAATATGTTTAGAAAAAGACGTACGAACCAAGATTTTAAACTCAGAAATCGTATGTTTTGATCTAAAAAACATACAAAAACTTATCACTAAACCCACCCCTAGGCTCTTGATACCAATTGTTATCCCAACTTAAACCATAATCACATATGAAATACTAAGAAAAGAGAAGGAATAATTTAGAGAGAGAAAGTAGAAAGAGAAAGTGGAAGGATTGCACAATATTATGTCTTACACACAAAATGAACAACCAACCCTTCTCGATTGTGGAGAGGGGTATTTATACCACAACTTAGGCAGGCTTTCATAAGGCTTTGTTAGGCCGTGTGGTTTTCTTAATGGGCCGGGCTCGGGATTTGCTTGGGCTTTAACCCGTAACACGTATAATATTAGATTAACTAACAAGCCCGATAACCGTTCTAGCCTATTACAACGTAAATATTATAAAGACCGAGGATTCCTGAATGAATGACTAAGCTTCCATTTCTGACTCAATATTTTAAGGCTAACAACTACTAACATATATTGTGACACCCCATAAATTTCCAGGTCACATCTTTAACTTTCGTGCATAAATTTGACTTTTTTTAAGTTACGTGTTGACTTGACCAAAAACCTGAAAGTTGTCCTGCGTGTGACTGAGAAGCGTTATCGGATGCGTTCCGACTCTCAAAATAACGTAGTCTTTGGAAGACTAAAGCGTTTCTATCTATCGTGAATATATTTTAAATTTCTACATTTTATTTCTAAAAGTCGCGCATTTTGACTTTTCGGGTATTGCGTAATTACTAGAAATAAATACAAAAGCAAGTTTAAATATCCTAAACATCTATGGAAGAATATCTAGTGGGAAAGAATCAATCAATGGAAACTTTGGACCTCCCTTTTCTCCTAGGCGTCGCCCCCCCTCCCTTACCAACAAGTCCCCATAAATTTAGCTAGTTGGTCTCCTATTGTACACCATTCTTTGGATTCCATTTAGAGAAGGTTCTAGGTTCAACCCACATACAATGAACCTGTTCCCTTTTTATTCATTAACCTTACCATTTTATTCAAACTTTCCTTCTCTCTAAAAACACACACACTAAAAATCTCTCTTCTCCCTTTCTGTTCTCTTGCGTCATCTGAATCCAAACAACACCACCTTTGGTGTTTGTTGATCATTTATTTAAGATTTGAAGACGGTTGTGATCGTGGGTTATTCCAAGTATCATTCGGGTTTATTCGTTGGTGATTTCGGGTTATTATTTATTGATTTTAGGTTAAAGTTCAAGACTTTTTCTACCATCTTTCTCATACAAGTAAATGTCATCATTTATTTCATTTGAGTGGACTCTTCTTCTACTCGTTCACTCACCATCATCTCTCTTTTTCTAAAAATGATATCATCCACATTTGAGGTTACTTTTTTATAACAAAAAAACTAATATGATCAAGGTTGTACCACTCGTTTTTTTAAGTTTGAAACTTTATTAATTAAACTTGCATTATTATTGTACTTTTGAGGTTGTAGCAAAGTGTGGAGCTGTAAAAGTGGCGTTTAGTAAATGAGACGATTGGATTAGGTTAGTCTTTGAGATGGTTTTTATTGTTGGATTTAGTCGTGAATGGAGAGAGGACAGATTGGGCCCTTGAGGAAGATTGTGGTGTTTTTGGCTAAGTTTTAGATATAACGGATTGATGTTCGAAAATGATTTTTAGGTTTTGAGTGTCGTAAAAATGTTTTTACAAGATAAAGCTTCAAGATTTGGATAGTATATGTTCACATGCAACTTTTGATATAAAGAACACTAAAATAGGACGTAAAACAAGCAACTTATGATCAAATGAAGATTTGAAACACTTTTCGACAAAACTGTTTTTTGTGACAGTCTGAGCAAATTCTAAAACGAGTATTTTGAACCCTTTAGGGTCCAAACCGGATAAAACTTATAAAAGGAAACTTGTCCGGAATGATTTTTTGGTAAAATAAGTGCATTTTCGTTAAGCTTGAAAGTCAAAGATGAGAGAGTTAGACCACAATAAAGTTGTGTCGTTTTTGAAACATTAAAATAAAGTGTGAGCTGATTGAAATGTTAAAAAGTGTTTTAAGCGGTTTCGAGTCCATTTGAGCTTTGAAAACCTTAGCGAAAGCTATTGTATCATTTGTATTATATTAGGACGTGTAAGAAACACTCTAAAAGCAATATTTCAAAAAACGTTAGACATTACCAAATGTAGTAAGTTTTATTTACTAAATATCAACTAGCGATATAAAAGTAGAAGTAGATATTTAAGTTTCCATTAGTACGTTTAGGGTTAATAGACTTAACAAATATTAGGGGACGATATTAACGTCCTGGATTTCTAAACTTTCCAAAAATAGTAAGTTTTTGTCTAAGTGTCGTAAACTTAACTAAAGACCTTTTTGTTAGGATCATAAAAGTGTTGATTATGAAACTTTAAGTAGTTGTATTTATTATTAATGTTTAGTCTTTATTTTACAAGTAGAAAGTAGTTTGTAATAAGGAGAAATATGCTTAAAGTGAAAAATAGCATATTATACAAAGAATATGGACTAGATCGCAAATTAGGGAAAATAAAGTAAGGGAAGCTAATTCTCTCCACTCCTATAAATACCCCCTAATCAACATTAGGGGTTTAAGGCTTGTATCTCTCATTTTCCCTCTCATTTCTCTTTTTTCTTTATATTTTTAATTCTCTATATTCTTAATTCTCTATATTCTTAACCTTCATACATTGTGTGATTCAAGATAAAACGTTACCTAACAAGTGGTATCATACGCCATTAGAGATTGAGAGTGATCTATTGTGTGATTAATTATGTTATTGAGTTTGACGTGATTAAATTCGATGGAATTCGGTACTTTCGAGTGGTTATTTGAGCTTATTGAGCATTTTTGACATCCTATATCACGATTACTCTCGTTTTTGAAATCAAATATGGATAAGACGTGATCATTTTGGTTAGTTTGAGCAATTTCGGTATCCTTTCGTGTGTTTTATACAATTTCGACAAGGTATTTGATCGATACAATAAGGTTTATCGAAGCTTAATCATTCTCGAAAGTCATATTGTTGTTAGATCGAGTTGTAATAGTTATACGAGTTTTTGGTTTTATCAAAACTTGTATATTAGTTGTTATTCTCAATTTCGGAAGTTGTTACCGACTTTTAGAAGTTACACAATTTTTGGTTTTATCGAAAATTATGTATTAGGAACCAGTCTCATTTTTGAAATTAAGTCTAAAAGCTGTAATAGATACACAATTTCTTGGTTTTATGGAAAATTGTGGTAGGAAAACTAATTTTGATATCGCAAAAACACACTTGACACAATTTCATTTTTATCGAAATTGTGTTTAACAATAAAAAGGTTAACTTTTGACACCAAAATACGGGTTTGTGAATCGTAAAGTACTCACTAATTTTGGTTTCATCGGAATTGTGATCATTTTCTTCGAATTCTAAGTGCAAAAATCACATGTTTGGTTTTATCAAATTTGTGATAACCTTTTTTCGGAAACACTTTAAACGGATCAAGTTTCATCAAATTTGACATCATTACGGTTTTATCGTGATTGATATGTCGAATTTTCTTTGAAAAGTTTTTCAAAAAAGTATGATTATCGAAAATTAGTTAGATATCAAAAATTGTTTCTGAGTTGTCCGAGTTTAGTTTTGTTCGAGAAAAGTTCCAAAATTCATTTGACCGAGAAAAGTTTTGTCCGAGAAACACTGTGTCTGAGATTCTAATTTTGGGCATTTTTGACAACAGTGTTATCGAATTTTAGGTATTTAGAACAAGTTGATCATTTCTGAAATTCATCATCGAATTTGTGACATGTGTCTTATCAAATTAATCAAATTCGACAAGGAATCAAATTCGATATATTGTGAAGTTTCTTTGAGAAGTAGATTATAAATCACGAATAGAAGTCTTTTTCGTCTATAAAGATCCAATCTTTGAGTCACAAAACATGTCGATTTCAAATGTACATCAACAATCTCTTGCTCATGCCGGTTTTGAGACTAGACCTCTGATGCTTGAAAGAGGTAGTTATATACCATGGGCAAGTTGTTTCAGAAGGTACCTCAATCGAAAGAGAAAAACCAGAAAGTGGCTTAACAAGGCAATTGATGAAGGTCCATATGTGTTTTAAAAAATTCACTCCTGATGATTCTCAAACACCAAGGCTGTAAACAGAAGATGATTTGATAGGATATGATTTGAAACACTATGAATCCGAGATTGAAGCGATGAATTTGATTTTAATCTCTATCTAAAATGACATATATAACTCTATGGATGCTTGTACTACTACACAAGCCATGTGGCAAAGAGTTGAACGATTAATGCGAGGAACTGTACAAAACAAAGTTGACAGGGAAACACGCTTCAATAATGAATTTGATCAATTTTTTGCTGAACCAAGAAAAGCACTTGTCTCAGTCTACAATCATTTTACTCAACTAATAAATGATCTGGAACGAAATGGCATCAAATTCCCAAAAGTCACTATTAAACCAAAGTTCCTAAATTATTTACAACCTGAATAGCTAAATTATGTCACTCAAGTTCGTCTTGCAAAGAGGTTAACAGAAGATTCTTATGATGATTTGTTTGTTTATCTTTCCCAATATGAGAAACTAATTAACGCATCTAGAGCAAAGAAATTGGAAAAGTCTCATGATCCTTTTGCATTGGTGGCACATATGGGTTCCTCTCCCAAAACTTCATCACCTTACTATTTCACACATCCTTCTTCAGTTGTTGATTATGATGATGATTATCAAGGGGATGCATTTCAAAACAATTATGAAGATCTACATACTTCTGCGATGATGTTACTCGCTCGAGCAATCACTCAATGTTTCTCTAATCTAACAAATAATCATCTTCGCACTTCTCCAACACCAAAAATCAAGCAATTGTGCAAGCTGATAGTGTAAACATTCAAAGCAGAAATTATGGGAATGATGGCAGAAATACAAGATGTTCATTTGTTCTAGAGGAAATTATTGAGGGTAACAATGTTCAGAATGATGCTGGGAACACACAGAGAACTCTTCAAACTATGTCTTCAGGATCTTTTGTACATGTTCAATGCTACAATTGCAGTGAGAAAGGTCATTATGCTTGTAATTGTCTAAAGCCAAGAGTTCGAGATTCAAAGTACTTCATGGAATAGATGTTGCTAGCAAAACATGATGAAGCAGGAGTAAGTCTTACCGATGAACAAAATGACTTTCTTGTTGCTGATGTTTCTCGGATGGAAGAAATTGAGGAATTAAGTGTAAATATATGCTTAATGACCAGAATTTAACCAACAAACATTGATTCTGATGCAGGACCAAGCTATGATTCTGCATTTGTGACAACCGGTGATTCTCCCTAAGTTATAGTATCCCAAAATACTATGACTACACAATTTCATATTTCTATCTCAATGGATTTCTATAAAACAGTTCAGATTTTGACTTCTAATTTACTTTTACGGTGCGTAAATGATATAACCAGTTGTCAGTCAACCATTTCCTACTATAATGAGTCTTTTACTTCAAACTATCACTTCCTAAACACTCACGTTCGCATTGGTCACTTATTTAACCTTTTCCGATTTTCCAGTCTTGTAATGTTCTATTTGAGTCCTTGGACCTTTTGACCTTTACAGTTTCCGCCGGAACAGTTACCGTATTTACGGTAGTCAATCAATAAATTCTTTAGTCAATAAATCCTTTATTTCATATATTATTCCTTTTTAGAGGTTTACAATCTTTTTGATCACTTTCCGGGAGGTCGTCCCGCAAACGGCTTAAAATGTCAAACAACGCGTTCCAGCACGTCCGTAAATGTTCAATACTTAATTTAAACCAAACTAACTATAAAACATATTGTGTGAATATTATAAGTTCATGTAAATATATTTTTGAATCCAATAAAAATACTAGAAAACTTCCGGGTCATGTTTTAAATCACGAGCAATGAACGTTGGTAACCCAACAAGAGACAAAACGCCTAGGAAACCCCCCTAGGATCCTTATTATGATCGGCCACCACAAGGGAACCACAAGGCATGAAAATAGCATGTGTGTCTCCCCTTGGTACAACTATATTTGTCTTACTTACATTTAAAAAAACACACACATTCATTTCACCAACACAAATCATAAGAATTTCTCTCTTTTTCTTCCTTCTTGCCCACGTCCAAACCACAAACCCACACAAACAATATTTTTTTATTCTTAATCAAGAACATGAAGGTTTAAGCATTTACGGGTTGGTTATAATAGTCGTGGGTACATAAAAACAACGTTTGGGTTGTCGATTTCGTGTTAATCTCATCTTCAAAACCCACTTTTGTAAGTCATCTTATTTCACATATTCTTGTACTTTTGGTTGCTTTATGATGCATAGATGTTGGTTGTACAGTTCGTTTTCTAAAAATCAAAAACAAAAAGTTTACAAATAAATATAAAGGGATGTTCGTTTGGTTCGAACTTGTGTAAAGGGACACAAGAAAAAGACCATTTTATTATTTTGGATGTGATGGTTAAATAACATATAAGTACTATATAGCTTATTTCATTTTTAGCTTAAAAATAAGATTTTGAAAAGCTTATTTATAGCTTATTAAGGGCTTATATGGTTTCGATTATAAAAAGGTGACAAGGAAAGTAGTTTTGGTTATTTACCACTTTTTCCATATTTTCATAGCTTATTTTGATGGCTTATTTTGAGGATTAAAATAACTAGTAACTAAATAGCTTATTTGAAAAGCTACATATTTGGTTTTTGGGCTTATTAGGCCACAACCCAAAGAGGGTAAATAAACCGTGGGCTTATTTACACCTTTTTGTGGTTTGACTTATTTTCACGACTTCTTGTTTGGCTTATTTTAAATACTAGAAGTACTTATTCGCGTAATTTATAACTCGTGGTTTATTTTGGACTTTGTATATTTTCGAAAAGTGTTTGTTCGGGCTTAATATATGCCACGGCCCAACTAGAAGCCCAATAAGCTTCAGCTTATTTTTGAGACTTTTTGTTCGGCTTATTTTCAAATTATTTGTTATACACATTTTAGTCGGAAAAATGTCGTTTAAGTGGTTAGATAGCTAGTTGTGGTTATTGGGCCGAAAAGCCCAATAAGTGCCTATTAAGCTCACGACTAATGACTTATTTAACTAAACGACTTATTTCGTTAACTTAACAAATTTCTCATTTGACTTAATCGGTTTTTGGCTTATTCTATAGATGGACTTATTGTAATAGGCTTAGTTAGGATTTATAAACTAAAAGATATGGGTTTTGAAATTATATTGGGCCTTGAGGCCAAATAAGTGAAAACTAGTCATTCTGAAGGTTTATAACGTATTTTTGAAATAATTTATACTTGTATATATTAAACTAGGTAAAACAGTCGTTGAGAAATGTGTTTTGATAAAACGTCGCAAGAGCGTAGATTTTGGCATTTTTTCGAAAGTTAGTGAATTTACGGAAAGTATTTGAAAATAAGGTTTGAAGCCTTGAAAAACGTCTTATAAACAAACGGGTCATGCCAAAATTTTATAAAAATACTATACTTAAAAAATATTTTACGAAAACTTGTTTTCTTGAAATCCAACAAAAGACAAAATAATAAAATATTATTATAATAATAAATCGACTAAAAGGCGAAAAATACATTTTATAACTTTATAGAATATAAAACTCTTACTATTTATTTTCACGAATTTAAAACGTGTAAATACTTATACTTAAACGCTAAACTTAGGTAACCGGGGTTACCGGAAAAACTGTCGAAGCACATTAAATCAATGTTATTTGATTATTCATTTACTTCTAAGCTCTACTTCTGTTTTATTTTACTTGTCTATTTTCTTTAAATAGTATAAGTGCATATCACTAATATACAAACTACAACTTATCTTCTTCGAATCTAAATCATCAACCATCACATAATCAATACCATTAAAAGTGACCACACGACGTACATTTTGACCTCTATGCATCAACCCTAAACATACATTTAAGAAGCGTATTTCTAAATCAGACATTAACTAGATTAGGTCGTGTCTGGACACCGTTGCATACAATTATTTGACCATATTTTCAGCTACTTATCACTTTGTTTAAAGGTGAGTTCTCGTAGCCCCATTTTTAAACTCTTTTCTGTTAGGGGAAATGATACTCAAAACCTATTTCAACTTCTTTTAATACTGTGCGAAAACCTTTTATTTCTTTTTGGATAATGCTATGTGCCTATAATTGCGTGTATGAATGCTATGTGAACACTATATAAATGCTATGTGAATGCTATGCGAATACTATGAGATCTATTTATGCGATGTTCCATTGTGAATTTTTGCACCACACTATTTAGCCGAGTGTGTAGCTCTAGCTGGTAGGCGATAGGTCCGGAGGACTATAAGCGCGCGAGATATATGGATTGTTGATTTGGGTTGGGATACCCTGGTATGATGTGTTGATGTGTTGTTTATCTAAATACTATTGTATGCATTCTACTTTCATATTGCACTATTGTCCACACCCTTAAATACTAGCACAACAACTGGGTTTACTCTCTAAACCTATGAGCTCACCAACTTTATGTTGACCTTTTCGAGTATCATTTTCAAGTGTGATCGACATTGTTATCAGATCGGTATGTGAAAATCAAAGACCCCTACTACCAGGACGTTTTCTAAAGAGAACGATTTTAAACTAATTAAGGCTTAAATTCCTAATGTTTGTAATCTAAATTTATATTAAAAAAGCTTGGTATATCTTGTATCTTGTACGATGTAAATCTTTATGTCGCATCCCGTGTTTCGGCTCTTAACGGGGTGTGACAGATTGGTATCCAGAGCCAAGGTTATAGAGAAGGCTGTTTTTCAAAAAACGCAACTATAACCAACTAAAACATTTTACAAAACCTAGAACATGACGAAAGTTGGCTAGCCCGAGCATTTCATAGTTTTTCCTAAATTATGCATAGCCTGATCAACTATGCCTAATTCACGAAGGACCATGAAATGATGGGGGAAATTTTCTTAAGTTATGTTAGAGGAGGGGGGAAATGAAATCCTAAGATCACTTGAAAATCACCTTGACTTTACGTGTACATACCTGGTTTATGTGTTATGTTATTGCCTGATGATTGTCTTATGCTTGCTATTACTTGAACCATCATTATTTGCTATTGACTTACATGATGCCTTAATTGCATTACATGACGCCTTGAATGCTTATCCTATTTCTATTGCCCATGCTTGCCTTGCAAGCTTTACATGTGACCTTACCACTATATTATCTCTATCGCTTATACTTGGCTGACGTGCTTACCTTGCAATGCTCTATATGTAGCCATGCATACTCGTACTTTGCTACTGCTTACTTATACAAGTAGGCCCATACTATTATTTTCAATTTTGAATACTATACTAAACATTATTTTGGATGCATCCCAATATTGAGTTGTCGGACGGCCATCGTTAAATACATTATTTTGGATGTATCGTTTTGGTTATACTGATTTGAGATACACTATTTCGAAAACACTATTTTGAAATATTTTCTTCATATACTAATTTGGGTACACAACTACCCAGTTGTTGCCCTATTCTATCACGTCACGGTTATCACATGCCCTGTCTCCGCCACACTACTTACGTTGTTAGAAAGTCTAAATATACCGCATTCTAAATCGATGAATTGGATTACATCCTTAGTCACACTAAGGATAACTCACTGACCATCGTACTCGTAACTAGTGGTCTTGTCGTATAATTAGGACCTTGGTGATTACATATAAAACAATAGGATTCATGAGAGAGTAGTAACTTTAGGATGATTTCCTCACGTTACACGTAGTAGAAGTACCAGCCCTAGTATTCGTGTTCTGGAGACGGTACCAATATGGACGACCTAAAGTCTTTCTGTCAAAATTTCTATACGATTAAAACATTTTCTTACAAACCTTACGAGGTACAAAATTTGGGATTTACTATGGTTGATAGTTTTAATTATAAACCGTTTCAAACACATGTTTAAACGTCAATTTTCTTGAAAGTCAAAATCCAAATTATATATGAAAAATCGCGTCGTCAATACACAAACTTTGTATGGATATCTTTTCGCATGACTATAATTTACTAGGATTTCAAACAACGTTGTTCCAAACTACATTTATGGTTAAAATTTCAAAATGATATACTCAAATAAAAGTCATTAACAAAATTCTAAGAACAATGTCTCCGGGAAGGGACACGCACTATGTCTACACACTATTTAGCCTTTAGAAGCTGACCAAACACCTCTGATTATTAATAAGAATCTTCGAGCGCTCCAAGTCATTGACACCAGATTTTCCCTTAGAAACTTTGAGTTATAGACCATCATCTCCAACTTCTTATAAACTTGACTACACGTCATTCCTTTATGTTTCCACATCAGGGGCTGTCTTCTGAAATTCTTTTATATCAATTATGAGATCATTAGCAATGTCCATCCATATTGTTCAAACTTTAGATGGTCCTACCCTTATCGGTATACGACGCCAACAACTATGCTTACTCTTCCTAGACGACAAGGACGCCACCATCGTGACCCTTTACTAACCTAGCTCATGCTACACGACTCAATATGAGAACCTTCTTTCAAAACACGTACATAAGACTCTTATGGTTTGTATAAATAAGACACTATGTACCATACAAATATCATCTCCATAAACTCGATTCAAGACTACGACTACTAACCCTATACTACGAATGTGATATTCCTTTACAATTCCTTCAATTTCCTTGAAACAACCTCCTTCACATTAGGAAGCCTTCATTCTTACCCCTTCAATCTTCATATACGATGACTGTTCCTCCATTCGGAGGTACAACCCAAATAATCATACTATCCCATGTAATTCTTACCTCGATATTTTGCCAACGAATCCCTCCTTCAATGTCACAGCTCGCTAAAGCAGAAACACGGAATGCAACGATATGATTTCATCGCACAAGATACAAGATCACACCATACAAGGTTTACAACATTTAGTTTTACAAAAGAATCCAAGTTTACAATTTTTCATAAG
>BQNB010025584.1:0-59494 GCA_026074375.1 Tanacetum coccineum | reverse complement strand
TCTTGGGATATAAGTTTTAAAAACAAAAAATGGTTAGTGTTTAAGTCAAAGAAAATATTGTCTTGAATTGATTCATGAGTTTGGTTTGGTTGCTTGTAGGCCAATTATGAAAACTTTTCCTGAGAATATAGTTCTCAGCCATAAGGAGTCAGATACTGATAAGTATCTTTTGAATATTACAAATTATCAAAAACTGGTAGGAAAGCTTATATATTTGACTCATAATATGTTGGGACAAATTAAAAACGACTAAGTGTCGTTTCTGCTGTTAGAGATGTTCGTTTCTGCTGATAGCATTAAGTCGTTCCTGCTGACAGTTCAAGTAGCATTCCTGCTGATTATGTTTCTGCTGGTCATGTTCTCGTTTCTGCTGACAGAGATAGAATCTGCTGATTGTTATTTATAGACGTAATTAATGTAATTAAGGAATTATAGTTATATTCTAGTATTATCTCATTAATATAGGAATGAGATAAATTAGGAAGAGATTGATGTATATCTCTTACGTGATTTTAGTTTTCTTGTTGACCAATTTAGGGTTTCTTCTCTATAAAAGAAACCTTTAGCATTAGGGTTTGTATCGATTACAAATGAGAAAAACAATTGAGTATCAATAGAGAGATCCATAGAGGATCGTTATTTATATTGTTCTTCTTTATTGTGTATCGTTTTGTTTCCGCATAAACAATTGTAGAGGATCTCTCATGTATTATACTTGTGGATTACATAAGTTACTATCATACCACAAGGCTAGAAGATCTATCTGAGTTCAGATCCTAACAAGTGGTATCAGAGCCTGGAGAGAGCTCTGATAAGAAGAATCACGTTTTACCACATTCAAACTTTGTTTCTCTCATTCTTTAATTATGTCAGAACCATTCCTATATACCTTCTCAGTCACAATTCACTTATTCCTAAACCCTAATTCATCTGCTTCACTCTTCACTCAAGATGATACCTTTATGCCTGAACCATACAACCAATGCTACATTCACTCAAACTGCCTTTCTCACAACTGCTATTTCACACTCAACATTCACTACACAAACCAACCCGATCTGGTCAGCAGTACCCTAATAATGTCCTGTTACACAGTTTCAATGTTCCAAACAGCCATGATCTCTGCCAACAATGCAAAATTTCCTTATCTGGAGAAGGAAAATATGAGACATGGGACTATGAAGATGGAGTACTGATATTAGAATGCTGATCATAATCTTTGAGGATGTTCAGCAAGCAGGGGAACAGCCCAAAGATGTTGGGAAAAGATGCAAAGGAAATACCAATTATTTATCTCTGTGTTCTTTGATGAACATTGTTGCTGTACAAAGGGAGATAAGGTGAGAACCTTGTGCTCTTGTCTCATCATTCATCCCCTGTATGTCACTCAGCCTAAGGCTTTGAAAGATTCCTTACTGCCAAAGCATGTTTACAGAGTAGTAAAGATCTGTATGAACTTCATCAAGCCACCTCGAGCTAGTATGCAAGATTGTCTGCCTTTCTATTACAACACTATTACAGAAGAGGTACTATTGACAAGACATGTTCATCAAGAAAGATTTCAGGGATATATCTTGGTAAGGGTTTATGTGGAATGACTCATTTTTGGGTCAACCAATAAAGCCTGGTTGGTGATGGAATTTGAGGTTTGATGAAGGTGACTTTGAAAATGAGTGCTATGGAGAGGTGACTTTCTTCTTAGGTCTACAGTGAAAACAGTTGCATGATGGTTTTTTTATCAGCAAGACAAGTAGGTTAAAGTACATGCATACTAGTTCGACAAGGAATCTGTAAGAACTGCAAAACACCTATGAAGCTGCTAAGACCAAATTGAAAGATGACACTGATTCTCCAGTTAATGTACATTTATACAGACAATGTGGTTCATTATGTATCTCACAGCTTCAAGACTGCATATTGTTTGCAGTTAGTGCTTGTTCCAGACATCAAGTTACTCCCACTGACTTCTCATCTGAATGCAGTCAGAGGAAATTTTCAAGTATCTAAAAGGGCAAACACCCCAACTCGGCTTGTGGTACCCCTTTAAGATTCCTCCTTTCAGTTGGAAGCCTTCAGTGACAGTGATTATGCTGGTTTCATGGTGACGGAAATCCACTCAGGTGGATGTCCTATTTTTGGGCAGACGGTCTATTTTCATGGCAGTGTAAGAAGCAGATATTATGGCTACTTCTTCTACAGAGCCGAGGTCATGTTGCTGCTGCTAGCCTGCTGTGACAGGTACTCTGATTCAGAATACCAGTTGCTGGATTTGGATTAAACTTCATGAATACCAAAATCTTCATAGACAAACCAGAGGCACCATATGCATTGTGAGTAAACCAGTCTTTCATCAGTAGGACCAAGCAATTGAGATTAGGACATCCACTTTTTAAGAGATGCATATGAGAATAACTTGATACAGGTGCTGTAGGATTCAACAATGTTAATGTAGCTGATGTATGACCAAGGCATTTGAGGGACCAAAGTTTGAGTATTGGTGGTCCATTTGGATGGTGAATCCTCTCTTCGTGAATTGAGGGGAGTTTATGCCTAGGGAGGCTTGTTGTTGTATATTTGTATATTCTAACTTTCTTGCAGGTGGATATGTTGTTTTGTGGGATACTATTTTTCTGTGATTGCAGGTCGTCACATATGCTGCAGGTGTACATTCTTTTGCTGGATGGATTGGTTTCTCTGGTTCGTACTATGATTCTGCTGGTAGTTTTCTTTCCTGTGGATGCTTTGTTTTTTATGGTAGCTATGGATATGCTGCTGATTTCCGTTGTACCTGCTGGTGGGTCAATACTTCTGTTGGGGATTCATTTCTGCTGAGTAGGTGTATGTTCCTGCTGTCTGCATGGTTTCTGCTGTTGCATGACTCTTTCTGCTGGTTGAATATATTCATGCTGCTGGAGTTGTTTATGCTGCCAATACATCTATTCATGCTGCTGGACTGGTTTGTGCTGGTAGTATCATGTTCCTGCTGGCTGACTTATTTATGCTAGTTGTAACCTGGTTTCTTACTGTGTCAGTTTGATATTGCTGAATTGTTGGTTTCGGCCACCAGTCATGAGTTTATGTGGTAGTCTCCATTCCTGTGGTGTAATAATGCATTTGCTGCTTGAATAGTTTGTGTGCTCACATTTACTATTTCTGATGCTTGACTTGTTTCTGCTGATTTATTTTAAGACTTGTTCTTGCTGATTGACTTTCTACCTGCTGGTCTTAAAAATAGAAGTTGAATAGTTTTTGTTTTAATTCTATATTATATGGATTTGGCGGTCACCACTTGCTGCACTGGAGGCGTAACAAGTTGATATTTCACTCCAAGTACTTCAACTGTCCAAGGTTAAAAATTGTACCCAATCAAATTATAGGTTAACTTTTCACACATTGGACACAAGTAATCCTATTATTATTTCCCAAATCAATTTTTCATCTTCCCACACACACATACACCAAAATCTTTTGCCTCTGTATACTCTGTTTCTTCAACCTAAATTCAGTAATCACCAATGGCAGCACTCCAGTACAAAGATGATCACAACAGAATCGCTTACTTGGGGAGGGAAAGAGGTTCCGAGGACTTCACAGATATCCTCAGCTATTTGACTATTACATTAAGGTACGATTTACACAAGACCTCGGTCGTTGTTTGACTCATTGGTCAAAACAATTTTGGACAACAGCTCAGTTCGCCAAATGCTGCTGTGGTCTCGTGGACTAGTTGAACTATGACTGCCGTGAGGTCTGTCGTGACTGAGTCCTCGAATTCAGGGTCTCAGTACATACTTGACGATGCCCAATGGCATACTTTGACATGCAAATTGATGGCTATTCTGCGGGTATGGGGGCTATTGGGTAACCGACTGATAGAACCTTACTTTTCTTAAGCCCATTTATCTCTCATGGAGATTTCTGGTGCACTCAAATTACGCATTGTCTGAAGCCATATGGCTGGAAGTTGAAATCAGTTTCCAAGATTCATTGCCACACCCCTTATTGTAATAATCAGACTGGTTAGGGGTATATAATTATTTCTCGATTTATTTTAGAAGGGATGAGTGAGAATGTTAGACTACAAAGAATAAATTTTTGATGTTCCAAGGTTTTACAAATGCTTGTGGCCACCTAGTGAAGTGACTGAACCCTCGACCACTTTTGGTTTTAACTCGGTAACTGTTTTCTAATATGAAATTTAAAATGGGAGGGTGAAAGAATACCTTTGACACCACCCATGATTGCCATTGCTGCTGCTGGCATGATGTTGCTGTGATGATGATGATGTAATGAGAACAATGCTGCTGTGATGACGCTGCTGGTAGTGCAGCTGAGGCGCCCCTGTACCTATTCTCACTCAGTTTCCCTGTTAGGGAAAACTAACACCGGAGAGGCGTCTGATTGAGAGACCACCCTTTCTCTTTCACCGACCTCCCCCCCCAGCTCAGCTTTTAGACTTGCGGGAGCCCTTAGTGTTTGGCCATGAAACCCAGACAGCTGGGTATGTGGACCCTGATGTCCTTGAACCATTATTTTTGGTCTCAGCTTGACCCTTCTGATTTTGTTGACCCTTGGACTTAAAAACCCGTATCTTGGTCCACTAGGCTGAAAAAAAAAAAATATTATTGAGCCTGTAGGAATTTGATAATCTCGTTTCATGAAGATGACACCATTCATGGTGGATTCCATGAGGTGTCACCTTAGGCTGAGATTTAGTCAGGAATACATGCCTAATGTTTCTGAGGAGCGCGCAAAAGAATTAGATGAACTCATGATGCGTATGACAGAAACAGGACTTGTTGATTTGATGATGCAAGTTGGGTCAAATCCTGCATTGGCACGCGAGTTATTGGGAGCGGATGTAACTGAGGAAAACTTTGTTGAGCGCATGACTGCTATTAAGGATAAGAAGAAGCGAGCTCTGGCAGATCTCCGTTATCGAGCACTTAAGGCTGTCAAGGCGATGTCTAAACAACAGTTGATTGAAGAGTACGAGAACATCTGCAGACGTCTTGAAAAGGATCGCTTGTTGAGTGCTCAGTATAATCTATTTCGACCCAAGCTGCTTTCGGGTTGCTCGCGCTTTTCACAGCCTTCTAATGTTCTGTGCTTCCATCACAACCTGCTGATGATCATGATTCTGCTGGTGGTAGTAGTTTTCATCCTGCTGGTTCAGCTCCTCCTTTGTCTGGCTCTGCTGCTCCCACTTCTGCTGGTGGTGTATTTGGTGTTCCTGACTCTACTATTTCTCTTACTTCACAGGCAATAGATTCTGCTGTTTCTCACCGTGAGAGTGGGTTTTCACCATTTGCAGATTTGCTAATTGTTCTTCCCGTCACCTGTCTCTACTGATCCCATATCCATTGATGGTTTGTTGGTAAACACATCCGGAGGTATTAATGACTTTTTCCTGGCTAGTGATGAGGCCGCACAGATTGGTATATCTCGCGTTGCTGCTGACCCTGACTCGGATGATGAAGTACTAGCTGAGATTCTCTTTCGGGGTCAGTATATTTCTGGTGCTGGTGTTGTGGTTGTGGACAAACTCCCTGATGATAGGGGGGAATTTTGTTGATCCACGAAGTTTAGGGGGGATTGAAACTGTCTCTGATTTTTTTTTTTTTTTCATGCCTCCTTCTCTCCTCGGTTCTCGTCGTAAACATTGTGGGGTGAGAAGTGATGACTTTTGATGGGATAAACCAGTTGAGATTTTTTCAGTTCTGAGAGTTGTGAGTGATGATGATTTGGAGCTTTACATTACTCCTCTTTCTGTATGGTGCGTTCAAAGATTGGGAGATTGTGCGTGCCGCTTAGGTACACTTATAAATCATGTGTTATTATAACCCCCCCCCCCCCCCCCCCCCCCCCCCCCCCCCCCCCCCCCCCCCCCCACCCCCCCCCCCCCCCCCCCCCCCCAACCCCCTTCTCGCGGCAAAAGTCCTTTTTCTACTTGAAACAGTTGCTACCTCATGTCTATCGTGAGGATCTCCTTCTTTTGCGTCGACGCATGAATCGGTACTTTCGGCTAAACCCAGATGTAGATGTTGGATTAGATCTCTGGAGGGATGTAAATCTGTTGTGTCAGTCACTCCATTCTGATGACGTGGAAGACTTTTGGCGCACTCAAGATGACTGGATTGTGAGTAGCTGGAAGCTGTATCCCAAGAGCTCTGTTCATGTACTGGATTTAACAAATGGGAAGACTGTGTATATGTTTATAGACAGGGTCTATCCTATCCGGGCAACACTGCTGGAACGTATGTTACGTCACAAGCTCACAGTTCCACCCTCATACTGTCGGGATGTTGTTGTTGCTGGGAGTGTTATTCAGATGGTTCAAGCTGGCTTACGGGAATCCTATGAGTGTCTTGCATCTGCTCCTCTGTAAGTTTGTGTCTTAGTTAGTGTTTGTTTTCAATAGTTTCGTTGTTATTTAAAAAAAAACATATGTGTATTCTTAGTTAGTTTTCTATTAATTTAGATAATGTAACTCAAATCCGTTGATGGTTGCCAGGTTACCAAAACCTGGATGGTATTCATTTTCCATATTCCTGTTGGGATGAAAAATGGCTAGTCCAGGAGCAAACGGCTCTTGGTAAAGACTTCTCAAATCCGTTTATAGTTGACAATTTACTAAAAATTGTATGGTTTTCAACTCACCATATTTGTCTAAGTGAAGAGTTGACTAGTCCATAAGATTATGGCTTATGGTAAAGACATGCAAATCCATATTAGATGGTTGACACTTTACCAAAAAGTGGATGGTATATCAACTCACCATGTTTCATGTACAAAGAGTTGACATGGTTATCAATCCACCATGGAATTTACCTTTTCTAGGTGCCAAAGGATTGACTAGCCCTGAGCAAACGGCTACAGGTAAAGGCATATCAAATCCGTTGATGGCTGTAATGGTTTGCCAAAAACCATATGGTATTCAACTCACCAATGTTTCAAGTACTGAGAGTTGAAATGGTTCTCAGTTGACCATGGACATACACCTTTCTGGTGGCCAAAGAACTGACTACTCCAGAGTTAATGGCTAACTGGTAAAGAGACATCAAATCCATTTACATTTTTCAATGATTCACCTCTCACAGGAGTTAACACACCTGGAAGTGATGAGGATAGACTGCAATTTTATGATTTGATGTACATACTTGTCAATGTTGCTGATAGCATGGAGTGCTGAAGAGCTGTGACGAATAGTTGCTGCAAAGACTGGAAGTTGCTGTTCTTTAATGTTGCTGCTTGCTTTGTTGCTGCTGGTTACCTTGTATCTGCTGGTACTTGTTTCTGCTGTTACTCAATCCTCTTGCTTCGCGAAGATCTATCTAGAAACTTGGAATTAACGGAGTCAAAACCAAGTTTAGGGGAGGATTGTTGGGACAAATTAAAAACGACTAAGTGTCGTTTCTGCTGTTAGAGATGTTCGTTTCTGCTGATAGCATTAAGTCGTTCCTGCTGACAGTTCAAGTAGCATTCCTGCTGATAATGTTCCTGCTGGCAGTTCAAGTAGCATTCCTGCTGATTATGTTTCTGCTGGTCATGTTCTCGTTTCTGCTGACAGAGATAGAATCTGCTGATTGTTATTTATAGACGTAATTAATGTAATTAAGGAATTATAGTTATATTCTAGTATTATCTCATTAATATAGGAATGAGATAAATTAGGAAGAGATTGATGTATATCTCTTACGTGATTTTAGTTTTCTTGTTGACCAATTTAGGGTTTCTTCTCTATAAAAGAAACCTTTAGCATTAGGGTTTGGTACCGAATTACAAGTCACAAAAACAATTCATTATCAATAGAAAGATCCATAGAGGATCATTGTTCTTATTTGTTCTTCTTTCTACTACGTTGTTTAGTTTCCGCCTAAACAATTATTAGAGTCTCTCACGTATATACTTGTGATTACATAAGTATTATACAACCACATAGGCTAGAAGATCTATCTAGTACCAGATCCTAACATAATAGGCCTGACATATCATATTATGTACACTATTTAAGCCATCACATGCATGCTCCCTTGAAATCACATTTTGACATTGCTTTAAGAGTTTTGAAATATTAAAATTTGCAACTAGATTAGGTGTTGAGTTTACAAAAAGAAAAAGCGATTGTGTGATTTCTGCTTTCTTTGATTCTGACTAGGCTAGGTGTCTTGTAACTAGAAGGTCAATCTTAGGTTACTGTGTTTTCATAAATGGAAACTTAGTATCCTAGAAAAGTAAAAGACAAGCTACCTTGTCTAATTCATCAGCAGAAGCTGAATATAGGTCTATGGCATCAACTACTTATGAGATTATGTGGATTGTTAAACTCTTAGGTGAGTTTGGTATTGAAAAGAATTGTTTTGTGATAACAAATCAGCAATTCAGATTGCTGTTAATCCTGCAATAGATGAAAAGACTAAACATTTTAATATAGATGTTCATCTTGTTAGAGAGAAGGTTGCAAGCGGATTAATAAGAACTGTAAAAGTTGATATTAAGTCTCAAGTTGCTGATATTCTTAGAAAGGCTCTTGGGACTTATCAACATACTTTTCTGGTAAAAAAGTTAGTGTTGTTGAACATGTTTTCTCCATAAGATTAAGGAGGGGTGTTGAAAAGTTATATTCTTATATGGCAATCTTATGAAGCTTCAGGGTTCTTTATGAATTTTTTTATAATTAACTATAAGTTTCAGCTGTGTTTGTAGTGTTTGTTATTTTGCAGGGGTTGAAGTGAAAGTTTCTTTTATATAAGCTAAAAGGTGCAGCTAGGGTTTCATTAAACAAAAATATTCTTCACCTACAACTTTCATTCTCTTTAGTTTTCATATCAATTTTTAGGGTTTGGTTTTATCTAATCATATTAGATTCTGGGTTTGTAAGTGTGAGTTCTGTATTGTTTCTGATAGCGTCCGTTTTGGGGACTATCATCATTTCTTTGTAATATGTTTGATAAGCACTCATTTGAGGACTTAGATACTGTGTTTATTGTTATAATAAAAGAATAAGATCATCGTGGGGAGGTTGTCTGGGTGATTTCTAAATACTAGTTGTTTAGTACCATTTTAACACTTACACACTTATAAATACCCCTCTAATTTTAATTGTAAACTTAATCTCTTGTGTGTACTCAATAATAATATTTCTCTTGTTTGATCCCGTTGACTGCTACGACTTCTCTAGTCATAGATACCACATTATATCCACAAGCATTGTTTGTATTTTCTTTGTTTGTTAGACGGTGTCTTGGTGCGATATCCACAACAATTCTTTGCAACATAAAACTTGCCACGTGATATATCTTTAAAACGTCTATCAAAGAGTATATTACAAAGATCATTTATGTACTTTTAACTTTGTGTATGGTGCTTTACGTGTTTCACTAAAAGATTCAATTTTACTTAGTTGTAAACAACATGTATCCATTCTTGAAAATTATAACGCGGTTCACTTGGGTCGTGCACTCGTGCGTATGCTATTAAAATATAACTCAAACCTGGAACCTAGACTTCGAGGACTAACTTTGCCATTTATGAAACTGTTTTTGTAATGTTAAAGAGTTGGAGCTTAGAATAGCAGCTGTAACAACCCACATTTTCAAGTCATTTTACGTCAATAAATTTTCAACTATTTACTTTAAACTTTTACGCGTTTACTTTTAATTTCAACCGTTAAGTTAAATCGCGTAAACTAAAAATCAACAATCAACGTAAACCGGCGTTAAACAAATAAAAATTTACGTAAAATAAGTGTTATTTAATTATTTCGAAGATAATTTATAACTTTTCGTATTTTATTTTTATACTTTACGTAAAAACGTTTACGTTTCGTAATATTTAGCATTTATGCATGCATGTAAACTCCACCACCTTCCTATACTTCAACAAATACCCACAATTGTACCCAATACCCAAACTTAATTTATTTTCTTACCCACTATCATGCTATAACCATCCCCCTTTGTGGTAATACATGAATTATGTATTTTGTAGATATTCATACAAGAAAATACTAAATCTAATAGGTATTATCATTTTAGCAAGCCAAGTCTTCCATCTTTTTTTCCCATGCTATCCCATGCCTACATGCATGTATGTTTCATCAAAAGTCACTTCCTATAATTTTTATTATTATTAAAAAAATATAGAGGCCTTACCTAGTTAAACCATTTAAGTGCTAACTTTGTCACACAATAATTCACAAGGTAAAACTCACACATCTCTCTTTTGTTTACTCTCTTGCAACCGGCCAAATACAAGAAACATTAGGATTTGTGTTTTTGATTTTTAGCAAGGATTGTACAAAGTGCTTCAAGGGTATAGGTTAGTATCAAACATATTGGGATTTGATTTAGGTTAGCCTTGTGTTCATCTCATCATCACCATCCACTCAAGGTTCATACTAAAATCCTTATACTTTCATTCTACTTATTTACATATGAACATCTTATATATCTAGTTAAATCACCACTTAGTTTTATATTTTAACAAATTTACAAGAAAAATCAAGATTTATATATAAACAAGTAAATATTACACATGGATGAAAATAAATTACAAATATGTTAGAACACTAGAAAACAATTATTTTAATATGTTACAAGGACTAGATAATTTGTTTAACTATTTGAAATCTTGCGGTCCCACTTTATCAATTACATAAACCTATGAACTCACCAACTTTATGTTGACACTTTTAAGCATGTATTTCTCAGGTGAATAAAATGCTAGACGTTCTTGATGTGCATTGGAGTCCAAACTTTTCAAGATTACACTCATGGATTTCTACATACATTCAAAATATCAAATCTCATTGTATTATTCCAGACTTTCATTATGATGCAAACCTTGGGACAAATCTTATTTTTCAATTAAATCAACGAGATTGCTTTTCAAACGACTCACTTCGAGGTCATTCTCTCATATCTTGTGCAATATATACATGAAGTAACACTCCCAGACATATTTCTGTTGCGGCCCATTTTGGGGATCTTACAGAGTGGTATCTAGAGCCATGGTTATAGAGAACTAGGTTGCATATTTTACCTAGACTATAACCGTTTTCACAAACATTGCGTCACATCAAACTTTTTCATGTGCATACACACTACTTGCTTACATGGCTTATATATATGCTTACCTTCTCTTGCGTATATTTTACACTTGTTTATATAAGAGTTATCTATATAAATTCTATGACTTTTCTCAATACATTGTGAATGACACGATGGTATTTAAAACTTTTTCATGATTTTACATAATACCGTTTACATAACAATGAAACTTGTCATAGTCCGCCGATTCTACTAGTTACCTTACCATTTAACTCCGAGTTTGAACACCCGCCTTATATTGTTGAAACACCTACGTCATCTTGTGACTCGTCCTACCTAGTGAAACATAAGTGGTAACTTTCTTTCTTAGACTATATTTCCTATAGGATTTAGCATTCGTACTTTTCCTTAAATTTCATTATATGTGTGGATGATTTAAATTATCTAACAAACTCATGTGTCGCGAAAATTTCATCGATTTTACTTTACCTCTCTACTTATTAATGCAAGCCACTTCCTAAACTAATTATAGCCCTTCAAACATTTTACAACCACTTTATTAAACCATTTCACTATCACTTTAAAGAACCATTTTACTATTGTAATAGACTAAGTTACTATCATCTAGTAAAATATCACCTTATAAACTATGTTCTTACCATTACATAAACCATTTTGCTATTACCTAATAACCTATTTTATTGTTGCCATAAAAAAATTACCATCACCTTGTGAAAGTTTTGCTAACTCTTATAAACTATTTCATTAATATTTTATAAACAACTTTACTATCAGATATAAAATAACTCGCTATTATTTTACTATCACCCCATGAGCTATTTAGCTATTGTCTTATAAACTATCTTACTGTCATCTCGTAAACTATTTTATTGTCATCCTATAAATAACATTACTTCCATCTTGTGAAATATTTTGTCATCCTATAAAACTATTTGATATTACCTATTACATAACCTTAGTTTGATGAAATTAGCATTGCATCGTTAGTCCTCAATTATACATAGCCTGATCACCTATGTATAATTCAGGAAGGACCATGCCATGCTAAGAGTAGTCACCTTAAAACTTTTGTCAAAATCAATTTTCTACTTATATCTCCGAAAAGCAAAGTTTTTGTGTGCGTGTTCATAAAACGTGTTTGTCACGGGAAACTGAATCAGTAATCATAGTAACTAAGTGGACCTTTACTCCACCTTTCTGTTTAGGGTTGACATCACCTTACACTAAATCTTATGTCAAAAAGTCGAGACGCATCACTAGTCACCCTAGGACGACCCACCAACTAGTTTGCTCGCCATCAAGGAATTTACTAAATCACTCATTCAACGTCGACGTAATACCATAAAACTTAGTAGGTGTGATGTGATCATAGGAATAAATTCGTTATCACCCTGGAAGGGACAAATATCATAGCTGACACTTTAAGCCGAAAGGAACAGATAAGGCCACCAGGAATCAGATTTTAGTCACGCAATAAATTTCAACCCGTCGTCACAAATCTTGAATGCTCAAGCTGAAGCAATTAAGAAGGAGAATAGTGAGAACAAAAATATTCATGATATAAACAAGGAGTTGAAACTCATACCGATGATACTTACTATATTAAGAAAATGAAGTTAGTTACAACGTTTTAGGAGGATTAAGGTAAGTATTTCAAAACAAGTACCCGCACCTCTTCGCCGACCGCACACCTTCATCAAATACCACGACTTGAGCTTTGCGCACAAAGCTCTTTTAACAGGGAAAGACTGTAACAACCCACATTTTCAGGTCATTTTACGTCAATAAATTTTTAACTATTTACTTTAGACCTTTACGCGTTTACTTTTAATTTTAACCGTTAAGTTCAATCGCGTAAACTAAAAATCGACAATCAACATAAACCGACATTAAACAAATAAAAGTTTACGTAAAATAACTGTTATTTAATTATTTTGAAGATAATAACTTTTCGTATTTTATTTTTATACTTTACGTAAAATGTTTACGTTTCGCAATATTTAGCATTTATGCATGCATGTAAACTCCACCACCTTCCTATACTTCAACAAATACCCACAATTGTACCCAATACCCAAAATTTATTTATTTTCTTACCCACTATCATGCTATAACCGGCCCCCCTTGTGGTTAATACATGAATTATGTATTTTTTAGATATTCATACAAGAAAACACTAAATCTAATGGGTGTTACCATTTTAGCCAGCCAAGTCTTCCATCTCTTTTTCCCATGCTATCCCACGCCTACATGTATGTATGTTTCATCACAAGTCACTTCCTATAATGTCTATTATTATTAAACAAATCTAGAGGCCTTACCTAGTTAAACCATTTAAGTGCTAGCTTTGTCACATAATAATTCACAAAGTAAAACTCACACATCTCTCTTTTGTTTACTCTCTTGCAACCGGCCAAATACAAGAAACATTAAGATTTGTGTTTTTGATTTTTTAGCAAGGATTTTACAAAGTGCTTCAAGGGTATAAGTTAGTATCAAACATATCGGGGTTTGATTTAGGTTAGCCTTGTGTTCATTTTATCATCACCATCCACTCAAGGTTAATACTAAAATCCTTATACTTTCATTTTACTTATTTACATATACACATCTTATATATATCTAGTTAAATCATCACTTAGTTTTATATTTTAACAAGTTTACAAGAAAAATCAAGATTTATATATAAACAAGTAAATATTACACATGGATGAAAATAAATTACAAATATGTTAGAACACTAGAAAATAATTATTTTGATATGTTACAAGGACTAGATAATTTGTTTAACTAGTTGTTAAATTATCTGTTCATAAATTTGTTTAGAAAGTTTTATAATTTATTTGTTGTTCTTGACATTTTAATTACATAATTAAAGTGAAATGGATAAGACTAGGTTAGTGGATATTATTTATACTAAGGATGTTGTAATGGTAAAACTAGTAGATTTTTAGTGTTGAAATGTAGTAAAAACCATGAGTTAAAAACATATATATATATATATATATATACATGTAGGATAGCCGACATATTTTGTTTCGACACGGACTTCAAGACAAAATCGAACCTTTAAAATACGATAGTACGTCTTAATACGATTTCGTGGGTACAAAGAAATCGAAAAACGGATGTAAAACGAAGAAGATATGAATTTTTAAAGTTTACCGGCACTAATATTAATTTGACAGTTTTGTAATAAGTGTATAAACCTGAGCAGTTTTTATTTCGTGTTTTTGAGGGATTTCGAGTCCGATCCAGCTTAAGTATAAAACTAAAATGTTGCTCGGAATGATATTTTTCTTTAAGTGTGCGAGTTTCTAAGCCTAAAAGTGTATTAAAAGTGAGTAAATCGTCATTAAAACTAAACAACTTTTATATAAAAATTCTTGCATATATTTTATAAAATATAGATGCTGATTGGAATTTGATTTGGTGTTTACGAGTGTTTTCGGGTCCGTTTGGACTATAAAAACCTTAAGAAATAATAGTGTAACATTTATATAATATTAATACGCGTTTTAAAACTTTATATATATTATTTATGAGTTTATTTAAACTATATATTTTGACACTTTAGAAATAATAAAAATAGTGGATCGAGCGTAAGTGATTATAAATAATTTTCAGACTAATATAATATTTTTACAAGTGTATATACTTAGACATTAAACGATGAACATAACGTAAACATTATTTTAACTTATAAACAAAAACTAAAACTATTAGGTGGTGATCTAACATTATAAAATGCATTGTTGTATTTATTTTCAAGTACATATTTCTTATTCGACTATATTTAATTAGGTTACATTCCGGTTATTTGTGCCGACACTCATTGTTGATCATTCATACATTCATTTCATTACTTGAGGTGAGTTTATAGCCCCGCTTTAACTATCTACAACAGCTTTACAAATCTCGGGGTGAGATACATGCTATGTTTTTACATTTGGACGCAAGTACACTTTAAACAAATTATGAGCTTGCCTAAGTAGCGATAACCCACTATGCCCACTATCATGAATTGTTAATTACTTGGTGTAAGCACGAATGTTATAAATAGATCTATTTAGGATTGACATCCTCGTTCGGGTGAGTAGCGCTCACTAGTTTCGGCGGACCAAACTAACGTACGTATACCATGTCAGATTTAGATGTTACGGGTTGAACATCTACACGGGCACAATTATTTGCATTCCAATCACATATGTTGCATAAAAAATAAACTTTATAAAAAATAACAACACCCAAATAAAAACCTAAATTGCACACATACAAGTCGTAAGCTTCAGTGTCATGAGCTTAGTGTAGTCCTAATTACATTTTGTGATTTTGTATGTGTTACATTCTTACACACTTAAAATCTTGTGGTCTCACTTTATCAATTACATAAACCTATGAACTCATCAACTTTATGTTGACACTTTTAAGCATGTATTTCTTAGGTGAATAAAATGCTAGACGTTTTTTATGTGCACTGGAGTATAAACTTTTCAAGATTACACTCATGGATTTCTACATACATTCAAAATATCAAATCTTGTTGTATTATTTCCAGACTTTCATTATGATTCAAACCTTGGGACAAATGTTATTTTTCAATTAAATCAACGAGATTGCTTTTCAAATGACTCATTTAGAGGTCGTTCTCTCATATCTTGTGCAATATATACATGAAGTAACCCTCTCGGACATATTTTCGTTGCGACCCATTTTGGGGGTGTTACAACAGCTTGGTAGATCTTGAGGGACTAAAGGTGATGAAAAGTTGTGGAAGACTTTTGATGGCTGCTATTTAAGCCCAAGTGAAGGCTTGAGAGTCTCATAACTCTTTCCTGTTTTCTCTCTCTAAAAATCTATCAAAGCTCTCTCTCACAATCTTACAAACCCTAATTTTGATATTCATACTTTCAGTTGTGATTTGTAATAGAACTATTCATAATTAGTCAATAAAGTTACACCACAATAACTGTGCTAACTTTAATGATTTCGATTGAGATCAAATCTTATGATCTCTTTAGTTTGTAATATGGTTATTCTTGATCTTGAATTAAGATTCAAGATATGTTATCAGAGCAAGGTCTCTCTTCTTGCTCTAAATCTGTTTTACACGTTAAATAACACTATCTCATCCATATCTAACAAAGTATGTCACTTGGACTTGAATATGCAAAAAGAGATATTATTATTATAGCTTTAGAAGCCTATACAAAATGGTTGAGTCAAGTTCTGGTAAATTGTATGCATATTTCAAACACTTTGCTATTCCATGTTGTAAAGGTATCAACAATAGCGTACTTATAAAATGGGGAGTATAAGTTGCAAATAAAATAAGTTAAGTTACTTAACGTGACTGATAAATAACCAACTTTATAAGATTTATAAAAAAATTAAATGTTTATAAAAAGGATTGAGATCTCACATGTTCTAATTGACATGAAAAGTAATGTATGTAGATATCATTTTTTTGAATTTGTTGATGAGGATAGCGTATGTACAACATATTTCACATACATAGGTGCATCAAAGACAAGATGCAAGGTTATTATGTAAAATATATATTATACATATATAAAAGTACAAAAGACTAATATATTTCATCTGTCTGAAAAATGATTTTGTTATATATTTTTGTGTCCAGTTTAACTGGACCGATAATTTCCACATCTTTTAACTTGGATAACCATTTTTAAGTGTATTCAAGTAGACACCATATATTTTAGTGTGCATCTAACTTATTTGTTTCCTGTTTCATAAGAATGTTAATAATGACTTTTGTATCTATGAGTGCAGATATATTATGACGTGAGACAATTTAATCAATATAAATATGTTATTAATAACCACAATATATTTTTAATGATACACAAAAACTTTTTTATTCAAAGATCGTATCTAGAATAGTTAGACGTGTACAAGAATAATAGTTTTTAAGCCCCTACATACACGAGGTTGATTAAATAAGAATTTTTTGTTGATCGGTATTTTAGAGTAAGTTTATTGTGTGTTAGTGGGGTTGTTAGATCGGGTTGCGGGGTAAATGCTTCGTTAGATGATATTTATTTTTGTATAGGTTTTGGGTGGTTTACAAGCAATACTCCGAGACCGGGTTACTATGGGGGTTTGTTACACCGCAGGTATAATTTTGTTGGGGCGGGGCAGTTGTGTATCTACGGTCGTAGTTGATAGGGGGTTTTTGGGTGGCGGGGGATCGGGGAACGGGGAGGGGGGGGTGGGGGGATTGTTTTTAGTTGCGAAGTTCTCTTTTCTCTCATCTATATATCTCTATCTTTTTCTTCTCTGAAAAACAACTCACCCCTTTCTATTTTCATAGTTCAAATTCGTGTTGTATATAGGTTATGAAGTGATTTACGGGTCTCCTACAATTTTTCGTATAAGAGATTACGGTGTGGATTTCGTGGTGATTAGTTGTGGTTAAAAGCATCAAATTCGAGCTCATTTTGGTCCTAAATACCCCACGGCTCAAAATTCATTTTTGGGCTTGATTGGATGGTTAATCGTGGTGTTTTTTCGTGTGATATAAGCTAAGGATGATACATTGTTACTCCTACAAGTGATACTCAAGCCTCAAGCTTGAAATCTAGCAAAAAAGGTTCGAATTTCTTTAAGTGTTCTTCGTGGAGAGTTGCTACTTTTTGGACGATCCACAAAGATATACATGTTATTGTGTGTTAAATCTTCTTAGAGACGCTTAATATTGCAAATCCTAGCTTTGGTTCGTGGCTTAAACGCTTATTTGAGTGATTTTGAAAAAATTTGAAGTTGTAATTCTTCGTGGCGGTTTGAGTATTTTATTATACTCTAGCCAGCGGTTTGACAGAAAAAGGGACAAAATCCTTTTTTAAAGCGAGTTGCTAAACAGCGAGTTGCTAAACAGCGAGTTGCTAAACAGCGAGTTGCTAACGGCGAGTTACCAAACAGCGGTTTGTGTATTTTATTAGGGTAGCGAGTTGTCAAAAGAAGCAGCGGTTTGATTATTCTATTACACGGCGGTTTGCTTACACTAGCAGCGGTTTGATTAAAAAAAAAGTATCCAGACGACACCTTTTTTAGCGACACTTTTTTTTACCGAAAAAGTTGAGTAATATGTAATTTTTTATATAGCCTTTATAACTTATTTTCACATCAAATTCAAATTTTGGTAATAGCGTAAAAAAAATTTCGATCGACACCTTTTTAGCGACACTTTTTTCGGGAAAAATTAAGTAGAATAAAAAAATTTCTATAGCATTTTTAGCTTATTTTTACACCAAATTTAGATTTTGGTAATAGGGTAAAAATAATTTTTTTTCATAATCAATGCCGCCGATTTCCAAACAATACCAAAACAAAACCATCGATGAAGGACTTATACTGAACCAAATCTTCTCAACAAACAAACCATTAACTACCAACGATCATTCATTCACGGTTATCTAGTGATCTTGTAAAATCCCGTTAATCATTTGTCGGTTTTGATCATAGACGAGTAAAATCCCGTGAACGTGAATTGCATACAACCACAATTTCAATCACATCATATCCACTTAAGATCCAACAAAATTTTCACACTTCATAATTCACGATAAAATGGGAAACAAGGTATTAACTTTCATCTTGGGTTCAGTTTTAGAGGAACCAGAGATACAGAAAACTGCTGATGAAAGCAAAAGATTTTCACAAAGAAAAACTCATTGAACAATTTTAAATACACTTAAATCAACCACTCAACTTCTCGAAAGACAGACTTTCTCTGGTTGTCTATTGTATCAACAAGCTTTTGCACAACTCTTTGGTGATAGTGTCAGAACCTTCAAGTTTCAGTTATCTCAACACATGAATAACTTAGAAACACTTCTCAATGCAGAAACACTTCACGAGATGGATTCCAAATCCGCTCTAAGTGTGATCAAAGCACAGTTTGAAAGGTTCATTAACTCTGACTTGTTAAAGCCTCTCGATTTTTATTCAAGATCTTTTTCATCAGATCGAGAAGTAAGAGAAAACTTCAGAGATTACACTAAAATGACAGCTCAAACATTCAAGGAAACAATCATCCAGAACACATGAAATCCATGTGCAATGTATAAATAGAAAAGCCAAAGTCATGAGCAAGAGCTTAAGATGACGTTGAAAAAGTTGAGTGAAAGACAGTTGCAGATTCAACAGTGCAAGGTTCAAGAGGTTCAATCATCGGTTACAAGTTCAGGAGATGAAACAAGCAGTGGGATTGTATCAGATGAAGAGATTGATAAGCAGGAATTGGAAGCACATTACGGTTTCATGGCAAAGATTCAGGAAGTCTTACCTGCAGAATCAAGTTCTACTGATACGCCATTGGAACAGGTACAAAACAATGATGAAAAGAATGTGTTTGCCAATGAAAGACAACATTCTGAGAAACATGCTGCAGAATGTGCTGATGAGCGTGCTGCGCTTGCTAATTTAATTGCAAATTTAACTCTGGATACGGAGGAAAACAAAACGATTTTAAAGCAATTAAAGAAAGCAAACGCATCATTGACTCAAGAATTGGAAAAGTGCAAAACTAACCTTGATGAAACCAATAGTGCTTTGGGGGAGGCTATTAGTTGTCGGGATAGTTGTCTGATTGCACTTCAGAACAAACAGAATGAGTTTGAGAAGTACAAAGCCTTTAATGACCGGACGATTGATTATGAGATTCTTCAAACAAAGTTAAATGAAACTCTAGGACTATTAGCTTTAAAAGACATTGAAATTAAAGAAGGTTTGAAAACTAAAGCCTATGAAATTTCAGTTCTCAATCAGAAACACGATGAATTAGTCAAAAAGAGTCTTTTAACAAAGTCACAACTGGAAGGTTATCTCAAAGAGAAAACCAAGGTCATTTCGGATTTAAAGGTTAAGGAAGAGAAAGATATTGACAAGATGATTGAAATGGACAAACAATTAAAGTTTTTGAATGAAATTGTTTATACTCGTAATCAGTCAATTCAGACCATTCATATGTTAGCACCCAAATGCTCGACATATAATGGTAGACCAACCTTTGCCAATCCTAGGTACCTCAAGAAAGCTCAATCTGAAAAACCATGTTTGTATGAGATCCCATTTGATACTTCTGATCCTGCAAACAGATTTGCCCCTGATAGGGAAGAGACCATGACTCTTGATAACGAGAGTAGATCAAAATTAGATAAAGACACAGTGAAACCATACGACTACACTAGACAGAATAGTCTTTATGAAATTTTCAAAGCACCCTCACTGGAGTATCTTTATCAGTTGGAACGCGCAAAAGAAGTTAGGAAGACAATGTGGAGAAAACCGTTTGTTAGAACAAAACCAAACATTGTACTAAAACGTTTCTTTCTAACAGTTTCGAAATCCATTAGTAAATGTAGACAAGTTTATAAACGAAATGACAAACAACTTCAATCATTTTGAAACAATTTGTGAACAAAGCTTTTTTTTTTTCTCGGTTAATCATACTAATAGTTTTTTTTTTTTTTTTATTTAATGCATTTCCAACCCAACTTGTAAAGAGTATGGAAGTTTTGATCAAAAAACCTTATTATGCCTCTTTCAAACTAAAACTAATACTGGACAGTCATTGTTTTGTTCATGAACTAAAAACAGAAATGCATGACGATTTGGAGTACGTTAAATCCCTTGAAAAGGAGGTATTGTCGTACTTGAATCAGTAAAGGGATGATTTTTCATCATTAGATGATCTACTTCTTGAAGAGTTGTTGTGTCTAAAGATGTTACATGTTTCATATTTGCTCATTCTTTGTTACTCTTAAAATGCTATTATACTGGAATTGCAATGCTTATATCTTCATTAATGTCAAAGTATGTGAATGTCTTGCTCAAAAAGCTGTCGAAACAAAACCTGAATTCTCGTTTAACAACGAAGTTCATAATAAGACTTTTTAAGGAGTTTTTGCTAAACTTGAAAAATACCTCATTTCTCTTGAACTTGCTTTACAACAATGTAAAGAAACAAATGAAAAACCAACTCAGTTTGCAAGAAGAAAACAGATCTATTTATTTCGAAAAGAACGTGACAATATCTTGAAATACACGATTTTGAAAGAGACAAAATGCAAGACAAAGAACATAGCCATAAGGTGAGTAAAGAAAACTCATCGGAATGCAAGGGAAAGTATGTGGAGGGATACTCAGTTTAATTAAACATATGTTGTTCGACAACCAAATGCTCAACGGATCCAAAACCATCATAGTTTAGGAAAAAAAAAAACCGACTCCTTTTTTTAAATTCTCCCAAAAATGAGGAAGTTTTCAAACGAAAAACAGTCGGGGTTAATAAATCTAATGTGTCAGTGGGTTTGTTTAAACAAGTCACTCAACAGAATTTGCCTCAGATTAGAAAACAAGCAGTTCGAAACACCAATGTGATTGCACTTGGCCCCTCTAGGAATTGTCCAAAGCATGTGTCACTTCAGTCACCAAGGGAAAAAGTAGGCTCAAATGACATTGGTTCATAACTACTACCTAGAGAAAGCAAGAAAAGTGCAACAAACTTAGAAGACAAAGAGTGATATGAAAAACTATTATGATTGATCATGAGCCTAGATTACCCAACATGCTAATGGTATGCACAACCAAAACATAGGAATTGGCAAGCATCAATGAGTAGTCAGGATTTTTTCAAACAAAGATGTTGTTCACTTAGGGAGAACATAGGGAAACAAAGCCTTTCTTGAAGTTCAATGACTTGCATATGTTCCTACTCCATGCCACAAAGTGACTTTTACAGTGCAAATCATGATGAATGCGTCTTAGAATACCTCTCAAGGTTAATCCTCGTGCCTTGCCACTGAATAAGGATGCAAAATTCCCATAAGGACAACAAAGTGATATATGCCGTAGAAAAAGTCTAAGTCGTCGTAAGTGCATTAAGGTAAACTAGAAAGGCAGATCCCCCACAGGACATAGGTTCTCAAACAAAAAGACTACCACTGTCCCTGAGAAAACAATGAATCTAGATCTTGTTATTAACGGTGAGAAACAACGGGGAGAATAGAATCTTAGTATGTTTGTTTTTGGTTGGATTCCACAGGGAAAGTTATTCTAATCTTGCCTTTTAACTGGGAAAAGGGTTGACAGTGACCAGCTTGTTTCAATAGTTGATATCCCTCATAGTCATGCATGGCAAAATAAACTTGGGTTTTAAGTGCAAGGTACGTCATTCAATGGTCAAAAGCAACAACGAATTGACCTAAATGCAGATGCACTATACAATGAAAAGCAGGAAAATCTCAGAGTGTGGTTGCTGAAATTACTGATATCTAAGAAACCAGTGCCAGAATGGTTTCACAAAAGATGAGCTACATCTAATGGCGTCTGCTGAAAATAACACTTCAGGCCCCGTTCCTCAATGTTCAAAAGACGTTTGATCGCAGCAGATCAAGCCTCGGTCTTCATGGCAATGACTTCTGATCATAACCGTTCAGAACTCGGAATTCACGACCACAGCAATGAACCGTCAAGTTCAAAGCTGGTTCCAAAAGTTGTTCCTCTAGCAGTCAAGACAGCTACATCACGACAAGAGTTGGAATTACTATTCCACCATCATATAGCATTGCTGAGGACAACAGGTAAATATATACAAAATAAGAAAATCAGAAAATTTCCAAATAAGTTCTTTCTCGAACATGTCACTTGGAATCTGATAAATTTACCGTGCTTAGAAATGGTCGATTAAATTGGACACGGGTGTGTAAATGAAGTCCGGGCCGAGAGTTTGCAAATAGTTTCAAAAACATGTCATTTTCTTAATTTTCTAAATGGCTTATGTGCAAAATATCAGTACATAAAACCGGATTCAAATAAAGGGAAGTTTATATACTTATAATCCCAACGGAGAAAATTAAACGTTTCTCGGTCTTGAGCTGTTACTTATCAAGGACATTCAATGTGTTTAGTCAAGAAAAAAGGATAGTGTACGTTTCGTTGCCGCTCACTTAACGTTAAAAGAGAAGTTAACATTTGGTTTTCAAAAAGATGACACGATTTTTTCAAGGAATTTCTCATGCAAATCATAATATTTTCAAAAAAATTTGTACGTGTTCAACACTCCAACCCTCACAATGTTTTCAAAAGATAACAATTTCTCAATTGGTCCTATTTTTGAGGGGGGGTTTTTTCGAAAAACAAAGTTTTAATATTCTTGGATACATCATCAACGACCATTCTTATGTATTCAAAACATTATCAAAATGTTCCAAACCATTCATGCTAATAATATTTTCTCCCATAGATTTTATCAAAGGAACTATTTTTATCACAAGTATTTCAAAAACTAAGTTTTATTATTTAAAATAAGGGCGAGAAATGTAAATAAATATGATCTATTTGACTCAATGTTGCGTAGAAAAGGTTTTATGGTTCGATCTTATACCCAACAACATCCTAATTTCACGACGAATCTGAAGTCATAAGGTGGTTAGGTTAGGAATCAATCCTATGATCCAACCAGAACCGGAGGATCTACCCAAGGATAATCCAAAGTTAGAAATAGAGATGAATGTATATGGGAATAATGCCGACTAAGATTGAGTTAACACTGGAACAATCACAACATGGTGTTAGTAATGACGTCTTAGTAGTATGAGGCCGTTGAAGAATTTAAAAATAAATGTATGGGATAAAAGGGTCTAAAGAAGAAGCCCTCCACACAAAGTAAGGCTAGAAAGGGTCAATTACATTTGTCTGTCAGAATCACAATTTGATTACTGACATTGGAAAACGACTCATGGACCCAGTGATGCAATGCACAACCCTTTCTCAGCCATTCTGGGTTTTTTCTTAACAGAAACTTGTTAGTTGTAATGGAGATACACTCGTTATCTATTGGGACATCTCACTCCGAGATTGTGATATTGATTAGGTGGCACTATGCTCCAGCCTCTCCCAGAGTACTAAAACCAAAATGCACTAATCGATGTCTAGAGCCAAGAGATCAATAAAAATCTCGTTAGGACACATTCCATTTAAAACACTTGTTGAACATCATCAGGTTCACAAGCTGTTAACAAGAGTCCTACGTAATATCATTGTGATATTTGCCAGAACATCAGAGTGATACTTTTAGTATTTATAATGAAGATGGAAATCCTGCTTGAGTCAACCTCAAACAAGCTCTTGGTAGGTGTGACTTGCAAGATTTATCATGAATCAATCTTCGTGACAATCTGGATATCAATTTGGTCAGTAAAAGATTTGACGGTTGATGAATTTGTAAAAGCTCAAAAACTCACGATATTCTGTGTTACAAAAACGCTTTTTCATGTAACACGTCGATTGATTTTCAAATCAATTTTCTCGATTATCACTAACGTAAACCTGCAGGTTAAAACGGTGGTGACAGTATCTCAATCAACCAAAGTCGATTCATTATCACATATTCATGCTCATTCTACAAAGATAATCTATCAAGAAAGCTCAAGATTTAAAGACAAAGACTTCCGCTAACTCTGAATTAAAGCTTTCAAGATATGCAAACAGTAGGAGAAGTGGTCAAAGGACCCAAACAAAAAAAATATCGCAGATGGCCATAGACGATAAAGACAATGACAAAGGCTCAAAGTCTAGATCGCAAAGCATGAAGGAACAAACCTACAACAAAGAACAAAGAAAAAGACCAAGACCACATGAGCTTAAACGACAAAAGCAATCTCATTTATCTCATGAAGGAGTGTCATCAATGAACTCACTTCGGGGGAGATTGTTAGCCTCAAAATATTAAGCCGAACAGGAAGTTCGTTCATTACGTGTACGAGTCTCGGTCATTTAATTAGTTAATGTTGTAATAGGATAATATCGGGAATCGGGCTCGATAGATAATCTAATATTGTATATGTTTTGGGTTTAATCCTAAGCGAAAAACCAGAGCCGGGTCCTAGTTAAATATCCCGCGCGTCACTTTTAAGTGTTGACTCGTTTTTGGGTCAAACGAACTCCGTTTTCGGTCTAGTCTTTTTCATTCTTCGTTATTTGGTCCCTAGAGTAGTTTAGAAGTAAAAAATTCTTCGTAGGGTTATTTTTAAAGATTTTAGGTTTTTCCCCCTTTGTTCGGGATTCGGGCTCTCGTTTTCTAGTTTAATTTCGTAATTTCTAGGTTTTTCTTAAACGTTTTTGTTCGTTATCATCTAATTTGACTTTTCCACCTTCTCAAATCAATTCCTTCCTTCAAACTCAAATCTTCGACTGTATCGATTCTCCAGTCCAGCCTCGTTAGGGATAAACGACCCGGGAACATTCTATACTACTTCTCGGTATCATTGATCTTGTTGATTTTTAGACTTATATATATATTTTATATTTTATTATATATTATATATATAGTGTAAATTTCACCAATCACACATGTGTTTCTATACATATTTATTTTACTAAATAAAATTGATACAAGTTTGACTAATCGACCCTTTTTGTTAGTAAGGTTGTCATATCGATCAAGGCGAAACTTAAGTTTGACTGCAAGGCACGCGTTAGCGCTTTACTAATAAGATAGAAAGGCTTTTCTTGTTAATTTTGACTTTTGTTAGTCAATCAGAAAGATTAATTGCAAAATTAAATTCTCACTTTGATAAAAAAAAAAACTATTAATTTTTTCTTATTTTCTCTTATTATATACTACATTCGTCCCAAAATTATTATTACCAAACAAAAAACACATGGTATAAAAAATGCATTTATTACAACTTTAATTTTTGTAAAAGTAAAAATAGCTAGTTTTACCCTTTGACAACTATTAATGTTTTTATATGATTTTATAGATTTTTTTACCAACTAATTGTTTTTAGAAAAAGTATTTACCATTATGTGGCTTTTTCAAACATATTAACCATTGTCTAGCATTTCTTTTGTATTTATTTTTACTTTTAATTTATTCCATCTCTTTTAAACCTTTCTCTTTTGAATGTCATTCAAATAACATTATCAATATATGAGTGTGTTTTGGGTTGCAAAGAGTTTGTGTTTGAAAAACGGTTATTAAAAAACAGGTTTATAACCTTCTCTAAGATTGCATTTTGATCTCTAACCAATCCTAAACACCCTCATAAATTATATTTATTGAAGCTCATTTTATATAAACATACATTATACACACTCACAAATCAAATAATTAATAATAAAAACACTCAATGAGTCCCCCAAATACACAATGTCCCGATGGTGAGGCAGGTCACACGTCACCAAACACCTTCATAGTGGTTCTCACTCTGTCCCTCGTAAGGACAGTCCTCACTCGTGTTGTATTTTCTTTGACAAAGTTTTTGAAAAGAAGACTCAATGTATTAACTAAAAAATGCTTTACATCATCAAATCTAGTTTCTGCAAATTTGTTTTACCGTGTACTATTTATTTATTTCTCTACTCTACGGGTCTACAACAAAGTAGCAATTTGCAGATCACCTCCATGTTGAATATTCGTTGCTAACAAACAACATAATCAAGTTGTTTACGGACATGTCACTCAAGGTGGTTACACGTTTTGTTAACTTCTGTTCTTTAATTATGTAATTCTAGTATGGTATGAACGAATAGGTATGTCACTGTTTTTACATAATGCATAAATTACAATCGTCTTCGTCACTATTTTTAAATGGAATAAATTAAAAGTGAAAAGACATAGATATAGAAATACAATAGAAATGCCACATAACAGTTAATATGTTTGAACACGCCACATAATGGTAAATACTTTTTTAAAAAACAATTAATTGGTAAAAAACTTGATTTAATAAATAAAAGTATTGATTAATGGTGATATAGTAAATCTAATCAATTTCAATTGCTAGGTGTTGTTTGTTTATTAAAAGGCTCTGAATCTGAATCTAATTTGCACATCTGCAATTTGAATATGCGGTAGAAAAGTTTGAATCTGATTTTCATCTTAATCTGAATAAATGGTTGAGAAGTCTGAATCTGACTAAAATAAAACTATTTGCTTTTGTAAAAATGTCTAAATGCGTCAAACTATATTTTAAAAATTAAATATAAAACGATTGCATTCACATAAGAAATACACTTTATAAAATATAAAAAATAAATTTTATAATATAATCAATTCAAAGTTAAAAGTATTTTAAACAAAACATGCAATCTCATGTTTATTTGACAAAATAAACGTGTCGGAGTTTAAATTGAACTTTTTAAAACGATTAACTAAACGAGTCACGTTAGAGTTGAGATATATGAGTTCGAAACCGAACCATTCAATTTGAACAAAATATGAATTGTCACGTATCATCTTATACATTCTTTATCTAACAAAACATATGCAATGTATTTAATAGTTTTGATACAAAGGATAAAGGTGAAACAAGAAAACAAATGAAGAAAATACTAAAATAAATAACAAAATAATAAAAACAACAAAAATAAAAAAATAAGGAAAAAAAGACAATAAAGGTGTAAAGACGCCCCTACACATCTTTGTCAATATGAGGTTATTGCCTCTTAATGATAAAAAAACAAACGCTGTTAACACTGACTGACTCTTACCGCCTCTGAATGACATGAAAAAAACAAACAGTCTTAATGACCCAAATGTATAACCGTGTCTGAATGAGTTAGATTAAGATGTTATTGATTTGAAAAAAGAAACACCAGTACAATTAATCTGGATAATGTACAAACCCAAAAAGAAAGATACAAAATAAAATTAGCACAAAGGACTAACAGAATAAGAATAAAGAAATACTTCACCCGTTTTAATTTCTTACTCCAATTTTATATTGTACGCAGTTAAAAAAAATCTTATTAAGTACAATTTTTATCAATCAAATACCCTTTATATCTGCTAAAGTCTTGTTTAATTAGTTAAAATATTAAAGTGGATAAATATATTTTGAATGAAAATAGTAACAAAAATGCTAAAAAAATTTACAAAAACTTTCTACTAATCTCTTTACACACAAGATCTCGACAAGTGAGGAAATTGATAGTTTTGATTTAGAGAGATAATAAATGAAAAACATGTATATTATATGATTGTGTCTACTAATCTCTTTGCACACAGGATCTCGACAAGTTAGGAAATTGATAGTTTTGATTTAGAGAGATAATAAAAAAAGAGTAAACTACATTTTTGGTCCACATAGTTTACCGGGTATAACACTTTTGGTTCATTTTTCAAAAATCTTACGGATCCACACCAATACCCGACAACCCGTTTCACTTTTGGTCTAATTTGTTGTTGACCGTTAGTTTGACTGATTAAACTGCTTAAAATGACTAAAATACCCTCATTTTGGACTAAAAATGAAATACCCATATATTCTTTCTTAATTGTTTTTCTCTTTTCCATTATTATTATTATTATTATTATTATTTTTGATGATAATAAATCACTTTATTATTATTATCACTGTATTAAACTAAATCAACTTCCCACATAAATAAAATTAATAAAATTAAACCAAAATAGTTATCACTATTTTTAGTTCTTGCATCAATACCAGCTCTTTTTTTCTCAGGCGTTAATTATTTTTTTCTCAGACATTCATTATTTCATAAAACAAAAGAACCAATTCATTTCAACTAATATATCCAATCTAAAAATCATACTTCATGATCTAAAACACTGCTCAAAGTCTTTTTAACCTCATAAATTTTTATTATCAATTTCATTCAACCTTTGTCAATTTCACCAATCCAAACACACTCGTATAGCATGAAAAAAATAATCCAAACACCATCATAATCATGACTATCCTCATCTAACAATCCTAGTCAAAATATGAAACCATCTAAATTTAGATCTAAAATAAAACGTAAACCATGAGCCACAATATGAACCCCAAATCTTGATCAAAATATGAACCCCAAATCTAAGTCTGGATCACCACCATCGTTGGTTCTACGTTCTCGACCACCAAAACCCCGTACGCCGCCGACCAATTTACCCAACAAAACGTCGGCGGAGGCAGTGTTGGGTTTTTGATGGTTTTTACAGTTTGGTGGTGGTTAATCGATGACGGATGCAATGTTGATGGGTATGATGGTGGTCGATGGATCCGGATTTGCGAAGGCCAGATCTTGGTGTATGAATTGAGGGATCTGAAATGAAAGATTGGAATTCATATATATATATATATATATATATATATATATATATATATCGTGTGTATGTTTAGATTTTCTTTAAATGGAGGGTTTGAAGATAATGATGGATTTTTTTTGAAGAATGATAATGATGGATTTTGGTGAAAAAGATTATAATATGAGAAAAGGACATGTCATATGGAGGTGATTAATATATTTGACTTTAGAAAAATTGAAAAATAGAGTGGACACTTAAATGGGTTGAAATGATAAAAATACCCTTCATTTTAACAGTCATACTTGGTCAATATAACCGTGCTAGTAAAATTGGACCAAAAGTGAAACGGGTTGTCGGGTATTGGTGTGGATCCGAAAGATTTTTAAAAAATGGACCAAAAGTGTTATACTCGGTAAACCACGTGGACCAAAATTGTAGTTTACTCTAAAAAAATATTATATGATTGTGTGTGTAAAAGGAGGAAGCTTTATCAATGCACACAAAGCAGTTGCTTGAAAGTGAGTTGCAAAACGCGATCCCAAACACCCTCCACCAAATTTATATGTATACCTAGACGGCTAAACGACCTCCTCAACATTTGGTAATTTCATTTCAACAAATTAAAGTTATAGTAATATAAAAATGGGTTATGTTCAAGAAGCAAGAGAAAATCATGTCAAGAAGAAGGTCGAAGAAGGTATAATCAATCATTTCAATAAACCTTTAAACCCCTTTATCACTTTCTACGAATAGGGCTTATTGAGATTTATGAATTACAATATTATGATTTGATTAGCTGATGATGTTTTCCATTCAATTTGAGTAATTCATACAATTAGCAGCTGTTTAGCAGCCTAAATTAAGGTTGTGTTACAGCAGCTTGGTAGATCTTGAGGGACTAAAGGTGACGACAAGCTATGAAAGTCTTTTGATGGCTGCTATTTAAGCCCAAGTGAAGGCTTGAGAGTCTCATAACTCTTTCCTGTTTTCTCTCTCTAAAAATCTCTCAAAGCTCTCTCTCACAATCTTACAAACCCTAATTTTGATATTCATACTTTCAGTTGTGATTTGTAATAGAACTATTGATTATTAGTCAATAAAGTTACACCACAATAACTGTGCTAACTTTAATGATTTCGATTGAGATCAAATCTTGTGATCTCTTTAGTTTGTAATATGGTTATTCTTGATCTTGAATTAAGATTCAAGATCTGATTGAGTTTGGTTAAATTTTTATATGTTATCAGAGCAAGGTCTCTCTTCTTGCTCTAAATCTGTTTTACACGTCAAATAACACTATCTCATCCATATCTAACAAAGTATGTCACTTGGACTTGAATATGCAAAAAGAGATATTATTGTTATAGCTTTAGAAGCCTATACAAAATGGTTGAGTCAAGTTCTGGTAAATTGTATGCATATTTCAAACACTTTGCTATTCCATGTTGTAAAGGTATCAACAATAGCGTACTTATAAAATGGGGAGTATAAGTTGCAAATAAAATAAGTTAAGTTACTTAACATGACTGATAAATAACCAACTTTATAAGATTTATAAAAAAATTAAATGTTTATAAAAAGGATTGAGATCTCACATGTTCTTATTGACATGAAAAGTAATGTATGTAGATATCTTTTTTTGAATTTGTTGATGAGGATAGCGTATGTACAACATATTTCACATACATAGGTGCATCAAAGACAAGATGCAAGGTTATTATGTAAAATATATATTATACATATATAAAAGTACAAAAGACTAATATATTTCATTTGTCTGAAAAATGATTTTGTTATATATTTTTGTGTCCAGTTTAACTGGACCGATAATTTCCTCATCTTTTAACTTGGAGAACCATTTTTAAGTGTATTCAAGTAGACACCATATATTTTAGTGTGCATCTAACTTATTTGTTTCCTGTTTCATAAGAATGTTAATAATGACTTTTGTATCTATGAGTGCAGATATATTATGACGTGAGACAATTTAATCATTATAAATCTGTTATTAATAACCACAATATATTTTTAATGATACATAAAAACTTTTTTATTCAAAGATCGTATCTAGAATAGTTAGACGTGTACAAGAATAATAGTTTTTAAGCCCCTACATACACGAGGTTGATTAAATAAGAATTTTTTGTTGATAGAAATAATGCCTAAAAACATTATTAATATTTTTCACATCTTTACGTTTTGATAATCACAAAATATAAAAACGTTCAATGTAAAATTAAACGTAAACAAGTAATTAGTAGTAAATTTTCATTTCGAAAATTATATCACTTAAAGGTATGAATAAATAAATGCTTAATGCATTTTATGATCAAAATTTTTTTTTATTCAACCTCACACTTTTATAAAATGTTGTAAAAAAATTTATAAACATTACAAAATATTTTCTACAATTAAAAGAAATGTTTTATTCAAAATAAACATTTTGAAATTCAAAATTTCGGACCAAAAACGGGTAGAAAGTTTCAGAAAATCCCCCCTACACAAAAGGACAAACTGGAGAGCGCCTAGTCTAGGGCGGCCCCCTTAAATACACGGGCGGCCCCCTTATCTTTAAGGGGACCGCCCACCTATTTAAGAGGACCGCCCATAGGTAAACGCTCCTCCAGAATGTCCTATAAATACTGGACTATTCCCCACTATTTTCTCACCTTTTGCACTCATTCTTTATGATTAAAAACAGCCCACACATCTCAATAAAATCCTTTGGTCATTTAATCATAAAGCTTTGTTTCCAAGTGATCCAAGCTCAATTCCTCAAGTGCAAGAGAAGAATACTTCCATCATCAAGTGAAGAAGTATTACACTTTTGTGTGTTGTTGCAATCTTATTGCATCCATATCATAACTTGTAAATCATTTGTAAATCTTGTAAAGTTGTGTAGTTGCTAGATCTAGGTGATTGTTGTAAGTATAGTTGGATCTTGATGATCTTTCCTAGTAGTGTTAGTTAGGTGTGATTATAATAGTGGCTTGGTGAAGTAGTTGTGTGAAGAAAACTAAGGTGTGAAGAAGTTGTGTAGTCGTGATCAAGTCGTGAAGCAAAGTTGTGTAGTGAAGTTGTGAAGTTGTGGTAGATTGGTTCTAGCTAAGATTAGAACTCGACATCTAGCTTAGTGTTGGAAATCAAGATAAGCAAAAGTTGTGTAAGGTTTTCTCTGCCATAAGGGAGCTTGTTGATATATTGAAGAAAACTTTCGAGTTAGGTGCTCGAGGAGTGGAGTAGGGCGAAGAGGTGCTTCGTTGCCGAACCACTATAAATCCTCGCGTTGTGGTTTGATTGTTTTTACTCTTATCTCTTGTTACATTATTTTCTCATATTATCCTATTAATTGTTTAGATAAGTATATTGTTCATATTGTGCATGTGTTGAATTCACATAAAGTCGAATCTAGAATTTTTACAAACACTTTAAAACCTTAAATTAAAAAGCGGTAAACTATTCAACCCCCCTTCTAGTTTTTCACAATTGGTATCAAGAGCCACGACAAACAAGATTTTTAAAATAAATTGTATTTTAAAACTTGAATCGATCTATGGAATCGAAAAAATATTTAGAAGGGCAATCAATGCAAATACCACAACTATTTGAAAGTGATGAATTTATTTATTGGAAAAATAGATTTGAAACTTATGTGAAGTCAAAAAATCTAGATCTTTGGCATGTTATTACCGATGGTGATTTTCCTCCTATTTAAAATAATCCCGAAACTAAAAAGGATGAAGTTGTACCTTTTCATAAACAAAATGATGATCTTAAAAAGAAACTTGCAAAAAATAGTGAAGATAAAATGGTAATTTATAATGCTTTGCCACGTAAAGAATACGAAAGAATTTTTATGTGTCAAACCGCAAAAGAAATTTGGGATACTTTATTAATCACTCATCAAGGTAATAATCAAGTCAAAGCTAACAAAATATATCTTCTTGTTCAACAATATGAACAATTTATGATTCCGGAAAAGGAGTCAATAGATAATGCATTTGCTAAATTTAACACTATTATTACTAGTCTAAAAGCACTTGATGAAGGTTTTTCTAGCAAGAATTGTGTTAGGTACAATTTTCTTAGGCAATTACAGTCCTAAATAGGCGCTCAAGAAGGTCACGGCGATTTGAAAATCCAAAGAATCTAACAACCTGTACCGTCTGATCTAACTAATTGGAAACTTGAAAGTTTATGAAGAAGTAATAAAGAAAGATTTCGAAACGGTCAAAGGCAAGAAAGAACAAATTAGATCTCTTGCATTAAAAGTGAAAAAGAAAGTAAGTAATGAAGATAGCCTCAAGCTCCAGAGTGAAGACGAAGAGTAAGCCTAGGGCAGTAAAAGGAATTCAAGAAACAAATTCGTCAAGAACGAGGATGATTTTTTAAGACAACCACGAGGCGATAGAAAACATTTTGTGTTCGGGGGGACGTCCCAAAGAAGTAAAATGATGGTTATTGGTAAAAGTAAAGAAAATGTTTTAGATGTTGGTGATCCAAATCACACTCATTTGAGAATGTTTCAAAGCGCCAAAGAACAACGAACAAAAGAAGCATTTTATTAGAGGAGCATGTAGCGACAATAAAGAAGATGAAATGGAAAAGACTAAAGATAAAACTTGTCTTATAGCCAAAGCGCCCGATGAAATATGCTTAGGAATAAACTTGGAACCTGATGAGTGGATTAAAGATAGTGGATGCTCAAAACACATGATCGGTAATCAAAAGTTGTTGTCTCATACAAAGCGTACAACGGAGGAAAACGTAATTTTTTGAGAGCAACTTGCCTGTAAAATTATATGCAAAGGTACATTTCCAAGACTCCCTAATAAGTTAAAACATGTTGAGCAATTAGATAACTTAACATATAACTTGCTTAGTGTAAGGGTCCAAATATGTATTCAATAAATGCGAAGTAATATTTACCAAACACGATAAGCGAAATAACAAAGACGAAAAGGTTACAAGTAAAGGGAATTAGGAAATGAGAATATATGAAATGAAACTAGAAATAAACCGGGGAAGACAAAATATGCCTTTCACCATTAGACAAAAACTCAACCCTATTGCTAGGAGATAAGGTCACGCTAATATGCTACAATTCAATCATTAGCACTAAAGAATTATTAGAAAATCACCCAACTTAAATACGACCGAACATTTTTGTTAAGCTTGCAAAATTGAGAAATGCAAGCACATGTAAATCACAAGGACTAAAAATATAGCGTTTCAACAAACTAGATGCTTAGAACTAGTTCACATGAATTATTCGGCCTTCCGCCATACGAAGCAATGGAGGAAATCGTTATACCTAGTAATCGTAGATACTATTCTGATTCACTGAACTAAGATTTTTAGACAAATAAAACCAAACTTTGAAAAATTCGAAATATTTAGCAAAATGATCCAAGGCAACAAATTAGGATGTTCCTTGTTAACAATATAACGGATCCTGTCGGGAAATTGATAATGAAGTACCATTCGGAAAACCCTATTGTGATTTAAATGGGATATCTCACAATTTTTTTTCGCTCCTCTGACTCCCACAATCTAAATGGGTAGGAAAAGAAAAAACACCCTCGACAAGAAAAGAGTAGAACCATGTAAATGAACATTCATAATCCTCAAAAATTTTGGTGTAATGCGTATCGTAGCGTCAACCATAAAATTTAAATAGAGAGTTTCCATTAAGTACGAAGTTATAAGAAAAACTCCCATACGATTGTTAAGAGGTAGGAAACAAACTTTTAACTATTTTAAGAGTATTCGGAAAGTAACATGCTTCATTCTTAATACAAAAGACTACCTCACCAAGTTCGACCCAAATTCGTATGAAGGTATTTTCCTAGGATATTCGCAAAATAGTAAAGCTTACATAATACTTAACAAACAAACAATGAAAGTTGAAGAGTCGTTGAATGTAACTTTCGATGAAACTCCTCCCCTGCCTAAAACATTACCATTGGAAGATGATGAGTTAGCCGAAGAAGAAGCTATTGAGGTTAATAAAACAAAACCCATAATGACAATGATCAGAAGACATTTCATTAGAAAATAATCAAATGTAATATAAAAGAATCTAAAACCTCATACCCCTAAAACGTTCATTGGTAAACTAAATCAAAGAACTCTTAGGTGCTAAGCTTCAATGACAAAAAGCAGTTTCCTTTGCTTTATTTCAACAAATAGAACCTAAAAATATAAACAGGCATAAAAGATTAAAATTGGGTAATGGGCCTATGCAAGAGGAACTAAACCAATTTAAAAAAAATGATGTTTGGGAACTAGTCCAAATCCCATGGATATGACCATTATAGGAACAAAATGGGTATATAGAAATAAACTCGATGAAAATGGCGTCGTAACTAGAAACAAAGCTAGTTTAGTCCGCCCAAGGTTATAATCAACAAAGAAGCATTGATTATGACAAAACAATGCACCCGATAGTAGAACTAAAGTCCATAAGAAAACTTTTTTAGCTTATGCTTTGCGCACGGTAGACTTTAAGTTATACCAAATAGATAGAAGAGTGCATCCTGAACGGTTTAATCAATGAGGAGTGTTTACGTGGCACAACCTCCGGGATTCATTGACCTTCCGCAAAACATACTTATGACTATAGACTTATAAAGCTTCTTTATGGTCTAAAACAAGCCCCAAAAGCTTGGTACGATCGATTAAAAGCATTTCTTATTAAACATGATTACTCCATGGGAATGGTAGATAACACACTCTTCACTAAAAAGAAAGACTCCAACCTCATTATTGTCCAAAATATATGTTGAGACATTAATATTCGACAACTTGTCAAAAAGTGTGATGACATTTGCAATATCCATGCATGTTGAGCTTGAAATAATTATGATGGGGGAACTAGATTTTTCTTAGGATTACAAATAAACAATTAGATGATGGAAAATTTTTTAATCAATCAAAATAAAAAAAAAAATTTTAAAATTTTTTTAAATGAAATGCATAAGAAATTTGGACTAGAAGACTCTAAAGCCAATGAACAACCCTATGTCTATGGACACCAAACACACGAGAGACGAAAGAAGGTGAGTCCGTGAGATAATACCAAATATAGAGGCATGATAATAGGTAGATTTTTTATACATAAACGGCAAGATAACCTTATCTCATGTTTTAGTGTTTTGCCATTGGCACGCTTTCAAGAGGATCCACATAAACCTCTCACCTAGAAGCAGTTAAACGTATCTTCCGATACATTAAAGGCACTACGCATTTAGGTATGGTATCCAAAGGGATCCGGCATAAAAAAACAATAGTGTAATGCGGATTTTGGAGTCATCGCGAGAGATTACTTATATTCGCAAGAGCACAAGTGGTATTTGCACATTTATTGATGTTTGCCTAACATCATTGATTTCGAAGAAGCCAGACCGCTCTCCATCTCCACAACCGAAGCAGAATATTTAAGCGCCGAAAGGCATGTCAACAAGCACTATGGGGATGAAAAAAAGCTCTCGTAACTATGGCGATAGGTTAGACGATGTCTCCAATAATGTGTTATAACAAAGGGCTAAGAACTTTAAGTAGAATCCCGTTCAACACTCACGAACAAAACACATTGAGATTCGCCATCACTTTCTTCGCGATAATGTCCAAAAAGGAAATATCTCTATAAGAAAGGTCTCATCAGAAGACAACATAGCCGATATTCAACTAAACCACTTAAACGGAGCCATTTAACTACTTACTCTAGGACTAGGAAAAATGGAACAAATTGATGTAAGTTTTTCGTCATAATAAAGAAATGATAATCATCAAGGAACTGTTTGTCAATAATCTGAGAAAAAATATTCTCAACAGGGGCGTGCCCCTTAAATCAAAAAGGGCGGTCCCCCTTAATTTTAAGGGGAACGGCCAGACTTTAAAAGGGACCACCCACCTGGCTGACAAAAAGTTTTTTCACTATCTAATGTCTAGGTTTTCTATTTTACACAAAAACACAACGATTGGGAAAAAGATCTATTAAAGCAAACTTTTAACAAATTTCTTCTATCTAAATGCCATCTCATTATACGTATATACAATAGTCTCAATACTATTTATTTTCTAAGAAATCTTTCTCACAACTAGTAGCTACATGAAAATCAATTTCAATATTGTTGAGATATGCTAAAAAAAATACACATATGCATAATGTTCTCCTTACTTGTTGTCAAAAGTATATACTCTACTATAGTTTCGACAATCTTGGTTGAGCAAAATTAAATCAAGGAGCATTGGATTATTTCTTAGATTTACATGTCTTATGTCGAAATAATGCTAACTCGCATTTGTCGCACTATAGGCACACACTAGTATTTTCATAAAAGTTTTGGTTCGATTTTTTTAACTTAACCCTCCCTGTCAAGAAAAATTCGTATGTGCATTATATCTAGTTACTAATTTTAAATGCTCTTTCACGTCTTTTGGTCTTCAATTCATATATGATTATATGCCAAAATTATGTGAAATAGTTTTATCCTACAACCTGTCATATATATGTAGAATGTTGAATACTTAATTGCTATGTGCTAAAAATCTTAATTGCCATAAAAGGATGGACTTGCTGTAAATTAACCACGAAAACAGAAACCATCACACAAAATTTTGAGAAAAATCGATTTTTGGGAAATCTGGGAAATAGCAGCAGGCGGCCCCCTTAATTCATAAAGGGTGGTCCCGTTATCTTTAAGGAGACCGACCCCGAATTAAGGGGACCGGCCTAGACAGTCACGGGTAAAAATAGTATTTTCATCCCTTTTTGACCAAATACCCTCTAGACTTAGCTAATGTTTCCCTAAATTTACAAACATTTCTTGGATTTGATCCTTTAAATGTCCATTCTTTCTAATTTAAACCTTCCCTCCACTATAAATACATTCTCAACCATCATCATCACAATCATCCTCACCAATGACATCTCCTAACAAACCCATATCTAAACCATCAAGGGTAGCCAAAATGAGTATGAAACCCATTTGGAGGAAAAAACTAAACCCTTGTAACACATCCAATAAGCTCAATGTAAAATCACCTACACCAATGCCAAAACCACTCACTCCTCATCATGAACCATCTCAAGAAAACAATTACCCCAATCAAGCATTACTAAATCCTTACATTAAGGACACTCCCACATCACCACAAGTTGTCTCACATCCTCCATCTCCAATCTCACCCATCAATTCACATGTTACTCACACTCAAGCTCCACCTCAAAGTGACAACCAAACTCAACACACACCACCTCTATCTCCAAGTAGAGAAAGCCTAGTTGATGACATTAATCAACTACAAGACCCATCAAACCTCTTAGCTATGCATCTCTCCTAACAACAAAACAACATTCCCTCATCACCTTACTCTTAAAACCTACCACACGCCCTCAACATTAACCAAGTTAAAACCCATGTTGGGTATTGCCCTTGTTGCATCTTCACCCAAAAACAATTCCTTGCTTTAACTGAGGATATCAATGGATAGATTCCTCCTCACAATCGAACCACATCCACCACCTTAGAAGTTTCAAAGAGATTACCCTGACCACAACTAGCTCCGCTCCAAACTCTCCATCAACAACCAACTATTCTCGTAATATGCCTACAAATAATCGTCAAACCCTTTTGTGTCGCAAGCAAGTCAAAAATCCCTCTGGCTATTTAGGATTTTTTTTTATGTATTAAATATGCTTTCTAAATACATATTTGTGTTTTCTTTTTATGATGCTTGTGTGTAGTTTCACACCTATTTTCCTAAAATGAATAAAAGTAATCTTTTGCTTTAGGATTGCTGTGCACTTGTCATATTTTTTCGCCTTCTTGCTACATGTTAGAAATATTTATATTGTTCTAACTCGTTTTTGTAGCCAAGAAACCATAGCTCGATTCCTTGGTGCCCTCGAACGAGAGGGAGCACACATCAAGGGGGAGCATTTATATGTCGATTTTACTAGCAATTCTCGACGATGGCCTTTTAAAACTACAAAAAGGGGAGAAATGACATAAACTTCACTAAATAACTTGTTTAAAATAATTTTACATTTAATGAGTTTTAAATTTTGTAATCATCAAAAAAGGGAGATTGTTGTTAGAAATAATGCCTAAAAACATTATTATATTTTTCACATCTTTACGTTTTAATAATCACAAATATTAAAAAAACGTTCAATGTAAAAATTCAAACGTAAATAAGTAATTAGTAGTAAATTTCATTTCGAAAATTGGATCACATAAAGGTATGAAAATAAATGCTAATGCAATTATGATCAAAAAAATTTTTATTCACCTCACACTTTTATAAAAATGTTGTAAACATTTTTATAAACATTACAAAATATTTTCTACAATTAAAAGAAATGTTTTATTCAAAATAAACATTTTAAAATTCAAATTTTCAAACCTAAAACGGCTAGAAAGTTCCAGAAAATTCCCCCTACACAAAAGGAAAAACTAGGGAACGCCTAGTCTAGGGCGGCCCCCTTAAATACACGGGCGGCCCCCTTATCTTTAAGGGGACCGCCCACCTATTTAAAGGGACCGCCCATAGGTAGACGCTCCTCCAGAATGTCCTATAAATACTAGACTTTTCCCCACTATTTTCTCACCTTTTGCACTCATTCTTTCTGATTAAAAACAGCCCACACATCTCATTAAAATTCTTTGATCATTTAATCATAAAGCTTTGTTTTCAAGTGATCCAAGCTCAATTCCTCAAGTGCAAGAGAAGAATACTTCCATCATTAAGTGAAGAAGTATTACACCTTTGTGTGTTGTTGCAATCTTATTGCATCCATATCATAACTTGTAAATCATTTGTAAATCTTGTAAAGTTGTGTAGTTGCTAGATCTAGGTGATTGTTGTAAGTATAGTTGGATCTTGGTGATCTTTCCTAGTAGTGTTAGTTAGGTGTGATTATAGTAGTGGCTTGGTGAAGTAGTGGTGTGAAGAAAACTAAGGTGTGAAGAAGTTGTGTAGTCGTGATCAAGTCGTGAAGCAAAGTTGTGTAGTGAAGTTGTGAAGTTGTGGTAGATTGGTTCTAGCTAAGATTAGAACTCGACATCTAGCTTAGTGTCGAAAATCAAGATAAGCAAAAGTTGTGTAAGGTTTTCTCTGCCATAAGGGAGCTTGTTGACATAGTGAAGAAAACTCTCGAGTTAGGTGCTCGAGGAGTGGAGTAGGGCGAAGAGGTGCTTCGTTGCCGAACCACTATAAATCCTCGCGTTGTGGTTTGATTGTTCTTACTCTTATCTCTTGTCTTACATTATTTTCTCATACTATCCTATTAATTGTTTAGATAAGTATATTGTTCATATTGTGCAAGTGTTGAATTCACATAAGTCGAATCTAGAATTTTTACAAACACTTTAAAACCTTAAATTAAAAAGTGGTAAACTATTCAACGCCCCTTCTAGTTTTCCATATAATTTATTTTTATTATTTTTAGTCGATTTAGTAAAAATTATTGTGTTCGCTATTTACAGCCGTGCTTTGAAATTTATCCGTTTAAGTGTTTAAGAAATTAAATTTTTCGTATTTTATCTCCGAAAGCTAAATTATTCTTATTTTAGTATTTCTTGGTTTTTCTCGCGTTTTTTTGCTAAAACCGTGTTAAAACTAATATTTTTACACTTGTAGCATTTTAAATAAGTGTTTTAGCCCAAATTAAGTGTAGTAAAGATTGTCAAAAAAAATACATAACTATGACCCAAGCCCACATAAGGGCCGGTCACCATAAACCAAAACAAACATCCCTTAAAATATTTTTTTTACAATTTAGGAAGTTTAGTAGACATGTTGACTAGTATATAAAGTTATAACCTCACTCAATCACTCCATAAAACTCACAGTTACAAGTTTATAAAAAAATTATCTCTGTCTCCCATCCTTTTGTGTTCGTCGACCAACAACAACATCACCAAAATCATTGCCAAAAATCCTTAAATCACTTCAAATACAATCCAACATTACTCCTAAATAAATCCCTAGCATTATTTACAAGATTAAGGTGGATGTCAGTGTGGGTTCTATGGTGGTCAAGTGGTCTGTGACAGGATGTGGCCGTGTGTGTGGTAGTGTGTATGGAGGGTGATTGATGTCAAACCCTATGTGTGACAAGTGAAGTGAGATTTGTAGATTGAGGGAAGTTATATCACCGGAATAAAGCCCTTTAGTATAACGTTATGTGCTAGTATCTAGGGGAATATTCGTAAAAAGATGGGGTAAAAATAGTGAAAATTTAAACATCATTAAAAATAATTAAAGGGGTTTAAAAGTAAACACAAGGGCTAAATCTCACAGTGGGCGAGAAAAAAGTATAACCTGATTTAAATTTATCATAAAACAAGAACTAGTCAACGTCAAACACAGCTTTTTTGTTAATCATGCTAAGCAAAGATTAGGCAAAGTCATCTATTCACAACCCAAAGAAAACTTAAAAAGATCATACTCTCACAACAAAAGAAAAACGTGACACACAAAAAAGCTTTCCCATTGAGCTACAACCCAAGTAAGTCCCCCATTTAGACGAGGGCGCAAGAAACCCATTTGTTGAACGCATCGAGAATCGAACCGTCCCCCCATCTTAAGGGGGTGGGGGGGGGGGGGGGGGGGGGGGGGGGGGGGTGCGGCGGGGGGGGGTTGTTCTCAAAACTTACTACACAGCTCACAAATCTACCCCTAGTGGGTGTAAGCCTAGGGCGTGTGTATCCGTTTGCAGCACCCACATCAACTAAACAAAAGAACTAAAAGCAAGAACAAAAAAAAACTAAATACAATAAATGCCAAAAACATAAAGAGCCCCCCCCCCTTTCCCTCGACTCTCACGCAACAAAACAACTCACACATCCACTTTCCCTGATCCCCCACCAAAAGTGCTCTTTTCCACAAATGATGGGTATTACTCTACACCGGACTCCATAATTCCGCACTCCACACACCCCCTACACTACCGTTCCAGTCTTCAGACTAACCCCCAATACTCTCTCCCTTGAAACGTTTAACGACTCGGCCAAAATGTCAAGTCTATTGCAAAAACATACAATCTTCCAAAACCCTCACAAACCTCAACCTATCAGTACTATTCATCCCGAGCTCCCCTGCCCGCCCCCAAACCTCTCAATAAAATATACTTTATCACACCCCCTCACTTCACCATAACACTAATAATATTCCATGCAACCAAGTCGCCTTCCCATAAACACGAAACACCAATACAGTACAAACAACCAACCCTTACCCCAACCCCACCATCTTTTCAAAACCTATAACCCACCCGTAAACTCCACAACCCCCCACCTCACCAACACACCCCCACTCCATCCGACCCAACCCCCATACCCCCACAACCCCACCCAAATCCCCCTCAACCACTGCCCCCAAACTCTACCTCCCCCTCCACCTTTACACGACCCCCCACCGCCCCTTCCACCCACCATCAAACCCCCCAACCCCACGACCCCAGCACCACGTGCCCCGGCCCCCCCCCCCCCATCAAGCCATCCCATGACCCCCACCCTCCCCCCTGCCCCCTACAGGCTCACTCTCCCCCCCCCTATCTCTCCACACTAATCCCACCCTTCCCGCCCACCCCACCCCCCCCCGCCACCCCAAACCCACAATTAAACGCCTCCCACCCCCCCCACTTACAACGCACCACCCCTCCCCCCACACCCCCGCCTTCGCAACACACATCAACGCAATAAACCCGAACCCTCCACCTAGACCAGCACATCGCCTTCGAGAACCCACCAACCACGCAAGCCAGCGATAGGATTTTGATAATATGTGCACTACCTCAACGCGAGATTGCAACACCGCGCATCCCAACCACGACCCCCATCCCACTGCGGATTCTGATCCCGCACAGGTGGTCATCTATTGTAGACATGTGGCGAGGCGTCTATTCCTCTATCTACTACCATGGTTCATACTGTTATCCTATACGTATTATAATATTATTAAAGGACATACATACATATATAGTATTACATTTATGCTATCTCCATTTTTAATGATCAATGATTATAAGAGTATACAAAAAGTACAATTGTACGCGTAACATGTTAGCACGTAGTGTAAGCACCAATACTAAAAGGGAGCAGTTTTCACACCATAAAGTAGTACAAATAATTCGTATCAGTTAATCTTTATGGTGTAAAAATCGCTCTCTTTTTGAAAAAGCATCACATCAACAAGTACGTTTGTCGGCTTTAGCAGACAGTACTAGGATGTCGCCTCCAATTTATTGTATTCCCCACCTTATATTTATTCCTTACAAACCTTGTTGGATATACCACACTCATGACAACAAAAATAACATTAGACGTTATAATAGCACGGATAAATGGGCCTTATTTGAGAATTTGCCATTTCTTGTCAAAATGTAATTATCTGGTTAAACCCCCAGTACCCTCGTAAGTAATAACGTAAGAAAGAGGCAATAACAATGCAAATTATTCACGTAACCAGTGATTAATCGATCTTGGTCTATATACACTAAGAATGTCTTATTTTTCGATAATCACTTTTGATGCATGTTATGGACTTCAAATCAAAGCAAATCTTGTGTTACAACTACTAGCCTATTTCTACGTACCTCCTTTTAGAAATCTACCACGTATGCCTCATTTACGTAATAAGTTAGGTGATTTACACTACAACATTGTCTACTTTTAACAATTTCTCAGTTCTTAACGTCAAAATGGACTGTATATTACTTTAGTAAAAAATCTTATATATTTAACGAAAATCTAAGTACACCCAATTTAGTTAAATCTGAAACAAATATGAATGGCATGACATAATTATTATTTGAGTTATGGCCGTCACTAAATTCAAAAATTTTGAGGGCCCTAGGCGAAATTACATAATAAGACATTTCGAGAAGAAATGTTATATATATAATGTCATTGTTTATAAGATATAATAATGCATATAAGTTATCAAAATGTTTAACAAATTGTTAAAGGGACAAATTTTGGGGCCTCTAAAATTTTTGAGGCAAACCCTCAAAGATGGCCCTTAGTTGATATTAGTGTTAGCACCATACGAAATGAGATTATCTAACGGGTGCCCTCAATTCAGCTTTTAAGACAGAAAAAAAAAATCAAACCTTTTTACAATAGTACACACCACTAGAAATTCAAACTTACCACACATATAACAATTTGATTGGTTAATGACATCAAATGAACACATTTATTTTGTGACAACAAAAAGGAAAATAAAGTGACATAGAAAATAAAATTTAATATAGAATCATGTTTTCGGTTGTAGTTGCTTTCATGCTCAAAAAAGCAAACAAGTGCAACCTTTTCCTACTACACCGGAGGCAATAGTTTTGCGAAAAGTAATTGACTAGTAAGAAAGAGGCCAAAATTTTATTGTAATATAGCATAAACAAATGAATTTATCCTCTAGTTTTACAATAACTTAAACAACTTTTTAAGGATACACATTTGTTCTCATTTGGAGGCTTAAATATACTTGTTGGATCACTTATCTTGGTAAGTAGGGAAAAAAAACTGGTAAATCCTTAATGACATGTTGGTAAGTAGGAAAAAAAAACCTGGTAAAATTCATTGAAAATGAAAAAATTATAAAATCCCAAAATGAGTTATAGGTAAAATAACATATATATGTTGCTTGGAAAGTTTGTCAAATTCTTTTTTTGAAAAGTTATAAAAAATATAAACTAACAATCACCTTTTTTTAGTCCCAGTTTTCATGGCAATCAAGCCTTGAGTTTTCAAGAAATAATCCAGCCTTTCTAGGTCAGTCACATGGAATTTTTTCTGGTGGAGCTTTTTCCTTGTTATTAAATTCTCCATTTAAACCAAACAATCTACTTGGAATAAATTTTTTAAAACATTGATACATGGGATTAAAAAAATATAAACAATAATACTGATATGTTATTTTAAAATTAACTTGCTCGTCATGTTGAAATTAATGTGATATGAGATTTGATTTAACATAAAACAAAAGTCCTACAAACAATAAACTCCGGAATATTTGTTTTTTTTTCCCCTTTCTCACAATAACCTCAACACTGATGGGTCAATTTCATTTTGAATATTAAAGACTTGGAGGTCCATAACAAACATCGTTTCATAGTCCCACGCCCAATTATTGATAAATAAATTAAACCACTACCGATGGTTTACTGTTAAGGTCTCTGATCCTTTTCGCAAGCATTAGAAGTTCAAACCTACTATGTAGGTGTACATATGAGGATGGTCAGGGACGGGGGTCACAAACAGTCTTAAATCAACCTAATAAAAGCGCCAATATATGAGTGAAAAAAATCTTTCCTCCGGATAACCTAGACAGGAAAAAAATCTGTCCTCCGGGATACTCCTAAGACAGGTGAAAAAATCTTGTCCCCCGTACAAATTTTTCGTAGCATTTTGCCCTGTTGTGTAGTAAGGTTTTTATTCGTAATCGATAATGGATAGTGAAGACATGATAGGGTAAATTGATAATCCTCTTCACACGATACTATAATTATCCCCAAAACCGTCTTTGTATCTTACATTGCATGTACATTTAATTTGATTCGCAAAATGCCATCCTCACAGTTTGACTCTGTCCTACAGATAATGTACCATTTTAGTCCCCAAAAAATCAAGATCTAAGAGTCTTGTTTCTAATCTTTGAAAAGTCTCGATGGAACATTTTTATTAGTACATACATCGCCTGTTCCATTCCATGTTTCAAATTTAATGAACATGTTTCCGCCATGGTAATTTATAGGTCAGGGGACATATTAGCAATACTTAAATTTTAATTGTGAGAGTGCCATTTTAACATAGAACCTGAAAAGAAAAACCCGTCATTCCGTTTAAACACTTTCTCAATTTGAGATGATCCTGAAAAATACAACGTAAGCCAAAATCTCAGGTTTGAATCGTAGACAGTTGATATAGAGTGACATCTCTAATGTACAATTTACACAATTTACATGTTCTAGGTCGATAGTGAAACCGGTCGGCGGGGCCGCGGGTTAACCTCGTATTAATGACATATTTCTAACTTATGTTAGAACATTCCTTGGAATAAGTCACGACTAGCCGCCTAAAATTTAGTTACACTCAGCAAAAGACCAAACTTAGCATCTAACACTCTTACGAAAGACTTACTAAATCTGTTTGTACTTGGTAGATGAAGATTCAGCACTAGTTTTCTAGTTATTACCCCATTTACTTTGACCTATGTTATCAAACATCTCATCAAAGTCATCGTCAACGTCATTCATATTGTCATAACCCTCACCCCTTCCTCGTCATCTGATGATACATACTCGTCATCATCAGAAGACTCCCCATGACGTGTCCACTTATCATAAGTAGCAGAGAATCCCTTTTGCATCAAATGTGAATAAATAGTGGATTTATTATGGTTGCGAAAATTGTTGCAATTTTTGCAAGGGCATGGAATTTCTAATGACTCGTGTTTGTGACGATAAGCAAATTCAAGAAATTTCTCCACTCTCAATTTATATCTAGGGTCGTTTGTCCGCGGTGCAATCCTAGACTTATCCCATATGCTCTAATAATAAAAAGAGTTCCTGAAAACAAATTCCTATATTATGAACTTCTTACTATTAAACAACAACTAAATATATCGACCACGATATTCGTCCAAACAAAATATATCGACACTTGAGGAAAAAACTGAATTCCTTATTAGAAAAATATTTAAGTAGCATCTTAACAATTTAAAAGCATCTACGGAAATCAACACATTCCACTTAAAATATGACTCATATAGATATCAATAACAAGACATATTCGAATCAACTCATCAACGTATTTAAGTAAACTTTCTCGAACCAAATAATTCACTAATATTCGCAATCAACATAATACACAAAGATTTAACTAACATTCCTCAAACCTAAATTCACCGATTCGAATCAACTTATCACAAATTTAACTATAAACTCTCTGGACCTAAAATCACCATTCAAATAAACTCATCACGAGTCTTTTTTGCAAGCTTTAACTCACTATTTACAAAATAAGCAAATCCTAACACTATTACCTAAAGTGCACAAAAGTTTAACAGCCACTTTAGTTAAATGATGACATTTTATACAAAATAACAAATCCAAACACCTATTAACAGACAGCTACAACGAGCCAAATACATCTCAGTATACATCTAATTTACCCGCGCAAAAGTAACATCTCCAATACCAATCTAATTTACAAAATAACAAATCCCAACACTATAACAACAGTTTAATCAATAACAATAATCTACTTATGAGCATAACAAGCAGAGAAGTTAGAGAAATCCTAACCCAACCGAGTGATTCTGAATCCGATTTCACCACCCCGAGCGATTAGATGAGAGTTTTGAACGAGCGATAAGATGAGAGTTTATAAATAACGAATTTACATGGGGATTAATGTGTGTTTTAAGATCAGAGCGATTTAAATGAGAGTTTGTGATGGATCTGATCTTTTTCTTTTATGAATGGTTTATGGTTTTGAGATGGGTCGTATATTTTTTAGATGGGTTATTTATTCAAGTTATTTAGGCGAGTGTTAAAAGTTAAAAAAAATATGGCTTTTTTTCCCAAGTTATTTTTTGCACAATTTTTTTTACAAGTTTGATATATTTTTTTTGCACTTTTATATATTAATGAAAAGTAATATATTTACTGTTTATGTTTGATATTAAAATATTTTTTTCTCTCTATATATGTTAAGGGGAGAATTGCCCAAACAAAGTTAAATATTTACAGATTAACATGTTTCTTCTTAATGCATGTTTTTTATGTGTATTGTATGGTAGTATTTACGATTTTTATAAAGTAAAAAACGAATATGCATAGTTTTAGTAATATATAGCGTAAAAAAACAAATATGCAATCACTATTCCTAGATCAAAAATACCTAGATTGTAATTTAGTGACTACATATGACCACTTATACTTTTCGATCACCGAATTTATAACCAGTGACGAAAAAAATGACCATTACAAATATCGTGACAACCGAATAGTGACCCAAAAAAAGAAAGTCGACACTTAATTTTTGTCACTACAAATAACAAAAAGAAAAAACAAAAAAAAGCCCTTTTTTTTCTGGTAGTATACAAACTAAAATTATTAGAATTCTTAAACCTCAAAGAACTATTGATGATGACGACAAGTCATAATGATAAAAATATATAACTAAGTTCTAAACCTAAATTATAAGTTTGGTTATGTGATTGTAAATTGAAAACTTTTTTGCCTTTAATGACATTTTGATAAGTTTTATTTAATTGGGTTATGTGCTTTTAAATTGTGACCCCATATACTCGGCCTGTTTGTTTTAAATACTTTATTTTTTTTTTTTTCATTTTTATACAACCTTTTTCTTAATTTTCCTCTTGTTTTTTTATATCACATTTAAATACATTTTTTATTTAAAGATTTATTTTTTAAAACAAATTTGGTTTGTTGATTTAGTATGTTATTATGTAAAACTATTGTTGCTGGTTTGACTTATTAGGCTCATACTGAACCATATTTGTTACATTACTATACAACATATAAATTTCTAAACAATGAATGTGGTTTCAAAATCATGCAGGACTATTCATAACAGCACAGAAAGAAGAAAATTGGGATTCTTTTCCTGTGGAACCGAGAACCCAATGGAACGATTGGCAGGCAAATGTGACCCCAAACTTGGCAACGCAAAACTCGCAAGCGACCTAGCAGAATGTGCAATAGGGTTTCGGACCGCACTGCAGTATGGTGTGACGTGATGGTAGGTACTATGTCATAACCAACCCAAACGACGATGATGCAGTAAACCCAAGACCAGGAACTCTAAGACACGCGGTAATCCAAGATAAACCTTTATGGATTGTTTTTAAACGAGACATGGTTATTACCTTAAAACAAGAACTGATCATGAACAGTTTCAAGACAATCGATGCTCGTGGAGTTAATCTTCATATAGCTAACGGGGCGTGTATTACAATACAATATGTTACGAATATTATTATACATGGTCTGCATATACATGATTGTAAGCAGACAGAAAAGTATGGTTAGAAGCAGCCCGTCCTCAATATGGTTGGTAGAACGAGAATTGCGGATGGTGAGGATTTCAATCTTTGTGGAGTAATTCATATTTGGATTGACCATAAACGACCATTATCTACTTGCGCTGATGGATTAATAGAAGCGTTATGGCACAACTCTATAATACCATTTTCTAATAATCTTTTCAACCCATACCATGAGGTATTTTTAACACTAAACCCTTAACATTTCTGCATAGAACTGAAAATTTTGAACTCACGTGACATTCTAATAATGTTTTTTTTCGGGTTCACACAGTGATTTACTGGGCTCATGGTTGACACTATACCCGAAGACAAGGTTATATAAGTGACGGTTGCGTACAACCATTTTGGAGAAGGTCTTGCTTAGAGAATGCCAAGGTAATGCACCAATGTAGTATATTTTTTATATCAAAACAAGCTAATGCATTAGCTTATGCTGACAAGGGACATGGGTTAAAAGTTTCCTAAAATCTCTATCTTTTATAATAGAGTATTTGTAATCATATTTGAATGTATCTAACGCATGAAATATGCAGGTGTAGGCACGGGTATTTTCATGTTGTAAATAATGACTACACACTACTAGGAAAAGAATGCTATTGGTGGCAGCGCAAACCTCACCAAGATTAACACCAAGGAAACAGATAACCTTGCACATTCAAAATCCTAATGCCTACGAGGTGTCTATAACTCCATACAAAACAGAAACATTGGTGCATTACCTTGGCATTCTCTAAAGCAAGCCCTTACTCCAAACATGGTTGTACGCAACCGTCACTTATATAACCTTGTCTCGGGTATACGAGTCACTATGACCCAGTAACATCACCTGTGAACCCGAAAAAACATATTAGAATGTCACGTGAGTTCAAAATTTCAGTTCATGCAGAAATGTAAGTGTTTAGAGTTAAGAATACCTCATTGTGATGGGTGAAAAGATTATTAGAAATGGTAATAGCAGTTGAGCCCATAAACGCATCAATTAATCCATCAGCGCAGTTAGATAATGAGTTATGGTCAATCCAAATATGACTCACTCCAAAGATTGAAATCCCATCACCATCCGCAATCGTTCTCCAACCATAATGAGACGGGCTGCTTCTAACCATAACATTACCTGTCTGCTTACAATCATGTATATGCAGACCATGTATAATAATATTCGTAACATATTGTATTGTAATACACGCCCCGTTAGCTATATGAAGATTAACTCCACGAGCATCGATTGTCTTGAAACTGTTCATGATCAGTTCTTGTTTTAAGGTAATAACCATGTCTCGTTTAAAAACAATCCATAAAGGTTTATCTTGGATTACCGCGTGTCTTAGAGTTCCTGGTCTTGGGTTTATACTGCAGCTATCGTCGTTAGGTTGGTATGACTAGTAACCTACCATCATGTCCACCAACTGCATTGCGGCCGAACCCTGTTGTACATTCTGTTAGACGCTTGCGGTGCGTTGCCAGTTTGGGTCACAATGCCAGCAATCGTCCATTGGGTTCTCGGTTCCACAGGAAAAGAATCCCAATTTTCTTCGTTCCAGTTCTGTGTATGATTAGTCCTAGCAATGGATTTTGAAACCACATTCATTGTTTAGAAATTTATATGTTGTATAGTAATGTAACAAATATGGTTCAGTATGAGCCTAATAAGTCAAACCAGCAACAATAGTTTGACATAATAACATACTAAATCAACAAACCAAATTTGTTTTAAAAAATAAATCTTAAAATAAAAAATGTATTTAAATGTGATATAAAAAAACAGGAGGAAAATTAAGAAAAAGGTTGTATAAAAATGAAAAACAAAAAGTATAAAACAAACTCAACCGGAGTAAATAACGGGTCTCAGACAAATTTAAAGCCCAACCCAATAAAACTTTTTTTTTTTTTATTCAAATTCATTAAAGGCAAGTAAGTTCAAATTTACAATCACATAACCAACATTATAAACTAGGATTATGAACAAGTAATATATTTTTATCAATAAAACTTGTTCATCATCAACTAGTTATATTGAAGGTAAGAATTCTAAATAAATTTTAGTTGTATACTCCCAAAAAAAGGGCTGTAGTGACAAAAAATTAAGTGACGACTTTCTTATTTTAGGTCACTATCGGTGCGAAATTAATAATGTCACTATATTTTTCGTCACAGGTAATAATTCGTGACGAAACGTATAAGTGTCCACTATGTAAACACTAAATTACAATCTAGGTATTTTTGGATCTAGAATAGTGACTTTGCATTATATGTATATTTTTACGTATATATTACAAAAACTTGCATATTCGTATATTTACCTTAAAATCGTAAATACAACCATACAATACGCATAAAAAACATGCCATAAGAAGAAATATTTAAATCTGCAAATTTTATACTTGTTTGGGCCAAATCTCCCTTAACATATATAGAGAGAAAAAAATATTTTAATATCAAACATAAATGGTAAATATATTACTTTTCATTAATATATAAAAGTGCAAAAAAAAAAATATCAAACTTGTAAAAAAAATTGTGCAAAAAATAACTTGGGAAAAAAAGCAATATTTTTTTTTACCTTTTAAACACTCGCCTAAATAAACTTGAATAAATAACCCAACTAAAAATATCCGACCATCTCATTGATTCAAAACCATAACCCATTCATAAAAGAAAAAGAGTCCGAATCCATCACAAACTCTCATTTAATCGCTCTGATCTAAAACACACATCAATCCACCATGTAAATTCGTTAAACTCTCATCTTATCGCTCCGTTCAATAAACTCTCATCTAATCGCTCGGTTGAAATCGGATTACGGATCACTCGGTTGGGTTACGGATTTCATCTAACTTCTCTGAGCTTGTTATGCTCATAAAATAAGATATTGTTATGATTAACTTTGTAATAGTGGTCGGATTTGCTTATTTTGTAAATTAAGATGGTATAGCGAGATGTTACTTTTGCGTAAAATTAGATAGTATAGCGAGATTATACATATGCGTTGAAGCAGTATGGTAATAGTGATTAGGATTTGCTTAATTATGAAAAAAGACATTTAACTAAATTGGCTATTAAGAACTTTGCACAAAATAAATAGTGTTAGGATTAGCTTAAAATATGTAAATAGTCGAGAAAAGCATGCAAAAAAATAAGTGAAGAAGTTTATTAGAATTGGTGAGATTAAGGTTCGAGAAAGATAGTATAAATTTGTGATAAGTTGATTCGAATCCGGTGAATTTAGTTTGAGAGATTAGTTAAATTTTGAGTGATAATTTGATTACGAATTGAGTGACTTTTTAAGGTTTCGAGAATTTACTTAAATACGTGAAATGATACAATATGTATAGTTATATGCATATCTAATGTGTAGTCATATATAAGTGTCAATGGTTGTTTGATTTCCGTAGATGCTTTTAAATTGTTAAGATGCTACTTAAATATTTTTTTAATAAGGAATTCAGTTTTTTCCTCAAGTGTCGATATATTTTGTTTGGACGAATATCGTGGTCGATATATTTAGTTGTTGTTTAATAGTAAGAATTCATAAATAAGGACAATGTTTCAGGAACTTCATTTTATTATTAGAGCATATGGGATAAGTCTAGGATTATTGCACCGCGGACACACGACCCAACGATAAAAATATGAGAGTGGGATAAATTTCTTGAATATTGCTTATCGTGACAAACACGAGTCATTAGAAAATCCACGCCCGTCCAAAATGCAACAAATTTCGGCAACCATAATAAATCCACTATTTATATCACATTTAGATGCAAAAGGGATTTCTCTGCTACTTAATGATAAGTGGACACGCATGGGGAATCTTTCTGATGCAGATGGACGAGTATTATCATCAGATGACAGGAAGGAGGTGAGGTTATGACAAAATGAAAAACGTATGACAAGAACAATTGGTGAGAATGTTTGATAACATAGGTCAAAGTAAATGGGGTAATAACTAGAAAACTAGTGTTGAATCTTCATCTACCCAAGACAAAGATTTAGTAAGTCTACGTAGATTGTTAGATGCTCAAGTTCTGTTCTTTTGCTGAGTGTAACTAAATTTTAGGCGGCTAGTCGTGACTTATTCCAAGGAATGTTCTAACATAAGTTAGAAATATGTCATTAATACGAGGTTAACCCGCGGCCCCGCCGACCGGTTTCACTATCGACCTAGAACATAAAATATTGTAATATTGGTACATTAGAGATGTCCACAATATAACAATTGTCACGATCAAACCTGAGGATTTTTTGGCGTTCCGTTGTATAATTCTCAGGATCAAAGGAGAAGAGTTTAAAAACGAATGAGTTTTTCTTTTCTTCAGGTTCTATGTTAAAAGGCACTCTCCACATAACATTTAAGCTATCTATATGTCCCCAGACCACTAACATACAATGGCGAAAACATGTTCATTAAATATGAACATGGACTGGACGCAGGCGCGTGAATGTAACTACTAAAAATGTTCCACGAGATCTTTTCAAAGATTAGAAACAAGTACAAGATCTGATTTTTTTTATTTGGATGACCACAATGGGTACATTATATGTAGGACAAGTCAAACTGTTAGAGGATAGCATATTTGCAATCCAAATTAAATGTACATACCTGTAAATAAAAGACGGTTTTGGGGATAAGTAATTGAACGTGTGAAGAGGATAATCAAATTTTACCCTATCATGTCCATTTCACTAACCAATTTTATCGATTATACGAATAAACACAACTACAAAACAACAGTGCAAAGTGCTACAAAATTTGTAACGAGGACAAGGAATTTTTCACTGTCTAGATTAGTCCGGAGGACACAATCTTTTCCTGTTTAGATTATCCGGAGGACAAGATTTTTTCACTCATATATATGGGCTTTTATTAGGTTGATATTAAGATTGTTTCTGACCCGTCCCAGACCATCCTCATATGTACACAATTAGTAAGGTTTGAACTTCTAACTTCTTGCGAAAGGATCAAAGACCTTAACATTAAACCCATCCGGTAGTTGTTAATTATTTATCAATAATGGGGGCATGATAACGATGTTTGTTAAGGACCCAAATTCTTTAATATTCAAAATGAAAATGACCCATCATGTTGAGGTTATTATGAGAGGAAAAAAAACAAATATTCCCGTAGTTTATTGTATGGAGACTTTTGTTTAATGTTAAATCAAATCTCCCCTCACAATAATTTCAACATGACGAGTCACGTTAATATAAATAACGATATAGATTATTCGTTTATATTTTTTTAACACATGTATCAATGTTTAACAAATTTATTCCATGTAGATTGTTTGGTCAAATGGAATAAAACAAGAAAAAGCTCCACTAGAAAAAAATCCATGTAGACTGACCTCAGAAAGGCTAATTATTTTTTGAAACTCAAGGCATGATTGCATGAAACATGGGACTAAAAAAAGGCTGATTGTTAGTTTATATTTTTTTATAACTTTTCAAAAAAAGAATTTGACAAACTTTCCAAGCAACATATATAGTTATATACCTATAACTCATTTTGGGATTTTATAATTTTTTTCATTTTCAATGAATTTTACCAGTTTTTTTTCCTACTTACCAACATGTCATTAAGGATTTACCAGTTTTTTTTCCTACTTACCAAGATAAGTGATCCAACAAGTATATTTAAGCCTCCAAATGAGAACAAATGTGTATCCTTAAAAAAGTTGTATTAAGATATGTAAAACTAGAGGAATTCATTTGATTATGCAATATTAACCAATAATATTTAGGCCTCTTCTTACTATCAATTACTTATTTTCCCCGCAACTATATGCCCGTTAGTAAGGTAAAGGTTGCACTTGTATTGCTTTTTTGAGCATGAAAGCAACATACAACCGAAGAACATGATTCTATATTAAATTTTATATCAATGTCACCCTTATTTTCCTTTATTGTTGTCACAAAATGAAAATTCATTGAGTCAATAACCATCAAATTGCTTCAATGTGGGTAAAAAAAAAAAAATGGGGGGAAAAAAAAAAAAGATATATAATAAGAATGAAATTCATGGTTAATATTGTAAAAGGTTGATTTTTTTTCTACTTAAAAGCTGAATTGAGGGCACCCGTTAGATAACTCATTTCGAATGTCTAACACTAATATCAACTAAGGGCCATCTTTTGAGGGTTTGCCTCAAAATTTTAGAGCCCCAAAAATTTGTCCGCTTTAACAATTTGTTAAACAGTTAGATAACTTATATGCATTATTATAACTTATAAACAATGACATTAAAATAATAACATTCTTCTCGAAATGTCCTTTATTATGTAATTTCGCCTAGGGCCCCAAATTTTTATTAAGTCATTTTAGCATTTTATTCAGTTTATTTTACTGCCTTGTACTCTTTTTACGAATTAATGAAAGTTTGAAGTTTATAAGTTAAAAAGTCAAGTTTTTAAATTCAACTGCTTAAGTGTTTGATTTGTGTTTAAAATGTGTTAAGAAGCTCTCACTTAAGCTTATTTATAAGCTGTTTTCATTAAGTAAACTGAAAAAGCTAATTAGTTATAAAAAAAATCCACCAAAAAGGTACCACAACTTATAATTAGTTAAGAAGCTCTAACTTAAGCTTAGTTACGAATTAAAACTGTTAGATTGATTTAGCTTATTTAAGTGCTTATTATTGATTGAAATCTACGTATAAGTGTCTTACTTTGTTATCTGATAGTCTCTCTTTATCGACTTTCTCTTATTTACAGTAGATCTGCTTATTAGTACTTATTTATTGTTTATGTTTATGCTTTGTTATGATGTTTAGTGCTTATCCTGTTTAGACTTTAGTTTAAAAAATGATTTGTGTCACTCTCTTAGTTAGTACTGGTAGTATGTTTAGTTAATACTGTTAGATTGATTTAGCTTATTTAAGTGCTTATTATTGATTGAAATATGCTGTAAAAGGCTACTTTGTTATTTTTTGATACTCTGTTTTGTGACAATTTAGGATCAAATCACTGAAATATAAAAAAGAATGACTTTTGAAAACTTTAAAGGGTGTTCGGAACAAGCAGTACTAACCCATAGTTAGTACTGCTAGTTCTCTTTTGGGATTTTCAACTAACAGTACTAACTCCAGGTTAGTACTGGTAGTTAATACTGTTAGTTCATTTTTGCTTATTAGCTTATTGTTTCTGCTTATTTAAGATTTGCTTAGCTTTTTAGAGTAGATTGAGCCCATTTTCGTTACTGTCTTTAGTAGAGCTTATTTAAGTTTATTCGCCTTTTCAAAGTAATTTCAAGAGTTTAGCCGTTTTTAGTTTTTTTTAGCTTATTTGCCATTCTAGTTTATTCTAGTTGCTTATTCTTATGTCTGAGTGCTTATTAGGGATAGTTAAATATCTGTTTTAGCTTATTTGCTTAGTTCCTATTTCATTGTGTTTTCTCAAAGCTAGCAGTACTAACTCAAAGCTAGCAGTACTAACTCTAAGCTAGCAGTACTAACTCTAAGTTAGTACTGCTGAGTTTCTCTTGCTTAAATTTAGCTTAATTGCTTGTTGAATTTGCTTATTAGGTTTAGTGCCCAACTTGTCTGTTCCATTTTCCATTAGCTTATTTGAGCTCAAACTGCTTAACAGTTAAACATTTTTATCACTTTAGGGTTTAATTTTTGATAATTTAGTTTTTATTTTAGCTCACGTTTTTACATTCCCGTCTCATTTTTGGTTTAAATCTTTAATAGCTTTCGTTGTTAGGTTTTCCTTAATTGCTTGTGCATTTTAAATCGAATCCAAATCTTTGTCATTCAAACATCAAGTATCAATTCCTCATTCGATTTTCCATTCAAGCCTCGTTGGGACTTAACGACCCGAAAATATTCTATACTACTTCCGGTTTCATTGATTTTGTGGATTTTGATCCTTGTTATATATTTATATTTATTTATATACAAAAAGGAAATAGATTTCGCGAGTCAGTGATTAATAAAGTATCCCAAATTTCTTTTGCGGTTTGGCACGTAAAAATTCTTTCGTATTCTTTACGTGGTAAAGCATTATGAATTACCATTTTAGCTTTATTATTTTTTGCAAGTTTCTTTTTAAGATCATCGTTTTGTTTATGAAAAGGTACAACTTCATCATTTTTAGTTTCGGGATTATTTTGAATAGGAGGAAAATCACCATCGGTAATAACATGCCAAAGATCTAGATCTTTTGACTTCACATAAGTTTTGAATCTATTTTTCCAATAAATAAATCTATCACTTTCAAATAGTGGTGGTCTTTGCATAGATTGCCCTTCTAAATATTTTTCCGATTCCATAGATCAATTCAAGTTTTAAAATACAATTTATTTTAAAAATCTTGTTTGACGTGGCTCTTGATACCAATTGTGGAAAACTAGAAGAGGGGTTGAATAGTTTACCGCTTTTTAATTTAAGGTTTTAAAGTGTTTGTAAAAATTCTAGATTCGACTTTATGTGAATTCAACACTTGCACAATATGAACAATATACTTATCTAAACAATTAATAGGATAGTATGAGAAAATAATGTAAGACAAGAGATAAGAGTAAGAACAATCAAACCACAACGCGAGGATTTATAGTGGTTTGGCAACGAAGCACCTCTTCGCCCTACTCCACTCCTCGAGCACCTAACTCGAGAGTTTTCTTCACTATGTCAACAAGCTCTCTTATGGCGGAGAAAACCTTACACAACTTTCGCTTATCTTGATTTCCGACACTAAGCTAGATGTCGAGTTCTAATCTTAGCTAGAACCAATCTACCACAACTTCACAACTTCACTACACAACTTTGCTTCACGACTACACAACTTCTTCACACCTTAGTTTTCTTCACACCACTACTTCACCAAGCCACTACTATAATCACACCTAACTAACACTACTAGGAAAGATCACCAAGATCCAACTATACTTACAACAATCACCAAGATCTAACAACTACACAACTTTACAAGATTTACAAATGATTTACAAGTTATGATATGGATGCAATAAGATTGCAACAACACACAAAGGTGTAATACTTCTTCACTTGATGGTAGGAAGTATTCTTCTCTTGCACTTGAGGATTTGAGCTTGGATCACTTGGAAACAAAGCTTTATGATTAAATGATCAAAGGATTTTAATGAGATGTGTGGGCTATTTTTTATCAGAAAGAATAAGTGCAAAATGTGAAAAAATAGTGGGGAATAGTCTAGTATTTATAAGACATTCTGGAGGAGCGTCTACCTATGGGTAGTCCCTTTAAATAGGTGGGCGGTCCCTTAAAGATAAGGGGGCCGCCCGTGTATTTAAGGGGGCCGCCCTAAACTAGGCGCTCCCTAGTTTGTCCTTTTGTGTAGGGGTAATTTTCTGAAACTTTATAGCCGTTTTAGGTCCGAAAATTTGAATTTTAAAATGTTTATTTTGAATAAAATATTTCTTTTAATTGTAGAATATGTTTTGTAATGTTTATAAAAATGTTTACAACATTTTATAAAAGTGTGAGGTTGAATAAAAATTTCATTTGATCATAAAATGCATTAAGCATTTATTTATTCATACCTTTAAGTGGTATAATTTTCGAAATGAAAATTTACTACTAATTACTTATTTACGTTTAATTTTACATTGAGCATTTTATATTTTGTGATTATCAAAACGTAAAGATGTGAAAAATATTAATAATGTTTTTAGGCATTATTTATATCAACAAACCCCTGAGTCTTGCCTATACTACACTACAACGATTAGGTGCACTGCCTAGGGAGTTGTAAAACTTTTTGTTGAAGTCCTACGACGACCGCGTTAAAGGCATGACCTCCACGCTATGCAATAAACTAAGGCATAAGCTTAAAGCGTGAGAAGTGAAAAAACGTGATAAAGCGCGATAAGACATTATGCATCACAATATAATATAACGACTCTTAAACACAATTTTGTGTCCAGTTGTTGAGTTTGTTGAAAATATATGAAGTACAACATGCAAATAGTAGTTAATCTGTAATAGTGGGTTTATAAATCAAAACCTTCCCTGAATCATTATAAAGAATTTATGTCGCCCCTTTTATTTTTATTAAGTATAGATATTATATTCCTCGTTGACAACTTCAGTAATGTTATTGTAGGCCATAAATCTCAAATCCACCGAAATCATGAACTGACCCTATTATGAAGTAGCAAATATTTTTTTTTGGAACGGCGATTTTATTAGAAACAAAAACTAGCAAGGAGTTAGATTACAAAACAATAAAATAGGGGTTTTTGAGCCATTCGTTCCATCCGAACGAGGCTTTAGATCTATACTTACACCAATAAAAA